>JAQFYZ010000967.1:0-29699 GCA_034695085.1 Cylindroiulus punctatus
TGCCGCCGCCGACGTCGGAGGACGTCTCCGTGGCCTGGTTGGAGTCGTTGACGGAGCTGACCGAGTTGGTGTCGTCGGCGGCGCCGGGGGTGCTGCTGGACAGCTGGGCCCGCAGGCGCTGCGGGTCGTCCTCGCCCTTGAAGCAGTGCGACTTCTGGTGCTTGATGAGCTCGTAGTAGCGCTGGAAGACCAGCAAGCACTTCTTGCACTGGTAGTTGAGGCCCGGCGTGCGCTGGAAGCGGCCGGCGCCGTCCTCCTCCGTGTCCACGGGCGGCTGGTTCTCGTAGACCTTGCGGGCCTTCTGCCGGGCGTTCTGGAACCACACCACGATGACGCGCGGGCTCAGGTTCAGCAGCTTGGACAGGTACTCGAGGTCGTCGTCCTTGGGGTAGGCGTTGGACTCGAAGAACTCCTGCAGCACCTTGATCTGGTAGTCGGTGAAGCGCGTGCGGTTGGCCCGCTTGCCGGAAGAGCTGCAGTCCTTCATGGCGGACGAGTTGAGCGGCGACGACGAGGTGGGCGTGGTGGGCAGCGAGTTGTTCAGCGTCATGGCGGCGGCGCCCAGCCCCAGGGGAGAAAACGAGGGGTTAGGCCGCAGGAAGGAACTTTGAGTGGCGGTCGGCTCGGATAAGGTCGGAGTGACCGAAGGCGTGCTTGAGGAACTTGGGGTGGGCGTGAGGACACTGGAGTTGACGGTGCTCACGCTGCCAAAGGCAGACCCTGAGGAACTTGTAGGAAAGGCTGTCGCTGCTGCTGCTGCTGCCGCTACCGCTTCCGGAGCGGGGGCGGCCAGGGCGGGGGAGGGCTTGTCCGGCTCTTCCAGCTTGATGCCGCTGACGTCCATCACGTGCTCGGGCTTGGACGTGGGCTTGGACGACGAGCTCTTGGGCCGGTAGGGTGGCTCCTTGTCCGCGGGCGAGGCCACGCGGCAGTTGTCCGGCGCCATCTCCAGCTTGGGGATGAGGGGCTCGGCGTTGAGGGCGATGATCTTGGTCTCGCCGGTCTTCTCGTACTCCTCCAGGTTGAGGGCGGTGGACGGCGGGTTGTTGAAGTTGTAGGGCGAGTCCTTGTTGCGCTGGCGCTCCTTGAAGAGCGTGTTGCGGAACCAGTGCTTGATGACCTTGGGCGGCAGGCCCGACTTCTCGGCCATCTCCATGATCTGCTCCTCGGTGGGCGAGTTGTTGATGTCGAAGTGGGCCCGCAGGATCTTCAGCTGCTCGTCGTTGATGCGCGTCCTGGCCCGCTTCTGCTGCTGCATCTGGCCCGAGGCCTGGCTCTGCAGCATCTTCTGCTGCTGGTTGGACAGGAACGAGTGCTCCATGCCGGGCGGCAGCAGCGACTGCCCCGAGTGGTCCATGGGCGGCGGCATCATGATGGGGATGAGCGGCGGGTGGAGGTTCATGGCCGCCAGGGCCGGCATGCTCATGCCCAGCGGCAGGCCCAGGCCCAGCTGCATGCTGAGCATCATGGGGTTGAAGGGCATCTGCGACATCTGGCTGGCCGCCATGGCGTTGATGGCGGCGTTGAAGTCCTGCACCTGAGCGCTGGACAGCGACACGGGCGGCATCATCAGGTTGTTCTGCACCGGGGTGGTGGGCAGGTCGGCGGGCGAGGAGCTGGGCTCGGACAGGGGGGCGCTCTCCGGGGTGCCGCTAGGGGGCGCCGGCTGCGGCGGGTTGCGCTTGTCGTAGTCCGTCTTGAACTCCTCCGAGAACTTCTCCACCTCGGCCAGGGGCACCACCGTGTTGTGGATCTCCTCCTTGTGCGCCTTCAGCACCCAGATGCTGGAGAACTCCTTGCCGCACTTGGGGCAGGCGGACTTGCCGATCTCCGGCAGGTCCTTCAGGGGCTTGTCGCTCTCCGGCTTGGTCGGCGCCTCGGCGGCCATCTTGTTGGCCGGGCTGTCCAAGCCGCTCTTGTCCTTGTTGTCGGCCTCCTCGGCGGCCCGCCTCTCCAGGTCCTCCTTCCTGGGTCGCTTCTGGTGGTACTCGTTGAACTGCATGACCAGCTCGAAGCCGTAGCTCTCCATCAGGTGTTTGTAGATGGACGACGACTTCATCTTGGGCAGGACGAACTTGCCGAAGGTGGCCATCTGCTGCTGCTGCGGCGTGTGGGCCTGAGACTGGCCCGACTGCTGCACCGGCGAGGCCCTCTGCGACGGCGAGTGCTGCTGGTGCAGCTGCTGCCCCATGGGCGACAGCCCCTGGCCGCAGCTCGACGGCGACGTCTGCAGCTGCTGCTGGGCCTGCTGGTGGTGGTGGTGGTTGGACTGCTTGGGCGACAGGAAACTGCTCATGGCCGACTGTGCCATGGACGTCGGAGGCATCATCGGCATCGGTGGCTGGAAGAAGCAGTAGAGCTGCTGGTGCTGGAACAGGGAGTCTTGCGTCCCGAAAATGGAGCCGCAGCGTTGGCATGTGAACATGGCTTGCGGAGACACTTGTGAAGGCATGAGTACGGGGGGCTGGGCGATGGGGGAGGACACCGAGCCGCGGTGCGCCGCAGAACTCTGTGACTGGCTGCAGTGCGACGTGATCGGCGACGTCATCGCTGGCGGCTGGTGCAGCGCAGCGGAAACGTTAGGAACTTGGTTGGCCATGGAGACCTGGTTGTGCAACTGAGCGACGTTGATTGCTGCAGAAACAGGAACATTGAGCTGCCCCTGGCTAGAGGCTTTTGTACTTAGCATTTCGGTCAGGATCTTCTTCTGCTGCTCCTGGGCCTGCTTCTGAGGCTCGGGCTGCTCGATGAGGGGCTGGGTCAGGTCCACCTGGCCCGTCAGCGCCAGCTCCTGCAGCTTGGAGGCCCGCGTCTGGTGCAGCACCGAGCGCATGTGAATGTCCAAGGTGGAGCCCTGGCTGTAGGCCACCTTGCAGATGTTGCACTTGTAGGGCTTCTTGTCCGAGTCGCCCCCGGCGCTGCTGGCGCTGGCGCCGCCGCCGCCGTTGGCGCTGGCGCCGGCGCCGCCCTGGCTGTTCTGCTCCTGGATGCTGCGCTTCAGCTTGTGCAGGTGCGACACCGAGTTGTAGTGCACCAGCAGAATGTTCTTTTGCGTGAACGACTCCTTGCACACGTCGCACTTGTAGGGCCGGTTGGGGTCCAGGTACTTCTCCATGGGGTAGCTCAGCCGCTCGCCCTTGCGGTGCAGCAGCGTCTTGTTGTGACTGGTCAAGTAGCTCTGCTTGGTGAAGGCCACCTTGCAGCGGTGGCACTTGTACTTGCGGAAGGGGTTGTTGTAGCTGTCCTCCGCCATGGCCTGGCTGTTCAAGTAGTCGTCCAGCATCTGCTGCTCCTGCTGCTCCTTCAGCGTCAGCTCGCCCATGTTCACCTCGCTGCCGTCGCCGCCGTCGGCCTCCATGCCGGCCATGGCCAGCTCCTCCGCGTGGCTGTTTTCGTAGTCCATGCCCTCGCAGTCGTCCAGGTCGTAGCAGTCGTCGTCCTTGGAGCTCTCCTTCTTGAGCAGCTCGGCGGCGGCGCTGGCGTCCAGCGTCTGCCCCCCGATGCCCATCAGCAGCAGCGGATTGTTGGCCAGGCTGGCCCGGTACTGCTCCAGTTCTGCCTCGGACAGGTCGGCGTGCGACGTCTCCACGTGCCTCTGGAGGGCGGCGATGGAGCGGAAGCTGCGCCCGCACAGCACGCACTTGGTGGCGTCTCTTATGATATGGTATTGGGAGTGCAGCTGCAGCTTGTCCATGGTCTTGAAGGCCAGGCTGCACTGGCTGCAGCGGTACTTGTAGACGTGGCGCTCGGACACGGACAGGTGCTGCCGCTTGGCGTGGATCTCCCGGAAGTGCACCTGCAGCGCCTGCGCCGTCTTGAAGTACTGGTTGCAGCCCTTCTTCCAGCACAGGTAGCCCGGCCCGCGGGGCGTCTGCTTCAGCTCGAAGTGGCCCAGCTCGTTCTGGTGGTGGTAGAGCTCGTCGATGTTCTTGAAGCACTTGGAGCACATGTGGCAGCGGTACTCGTCCAGCCAGTCGCCCTGGTCGGACAGGCGGTCGGAGCCGTCCACGCCCTCCTCGAACCTCAGCTCGTTGTCAGAGTTCTCGCCCTTGGAGTCGGTGGACTCCTCGCTGGGCGCCCCCTCGGGGCTCTGCGAGGGCGGCGGGTTGCCGATCAGCAGCCACTGCGAACTGTCCACCATCAGCAGCAGGCGCTGCAGGCCCTCCGCCGACACGTTGTGCACCTGCATCAGGTGCTTCTCCAGCTTGGCCTTCTCCCGGAAGTCCTCCTGGCACAGCGGGCACAGGATCTCCTGCGGCCGCTGGGTGTGCTGCGACAGCACGTGCGCCTGGATGCGCACCTCGCTGTTGCACGTGTAGTTGCAGTATGGGCACGTGTGGCTGTTGTCGGCGCCGACTCCTTGCACGCCGTCCATGCCGGACTTGTTGGAGTCCAGCAGCGCCTGCTTCAGCATCGACGACGAAGAAGCCATCCCGTGCTCGCCCACCTCGCCATCCTCCTCCGCCTGATCTTCGTTGTCGAACATCTCTTCCTCTTTGATTTCTGCTGGCGAAAAACAACGGGACATTAGTTTTGGAAGGATCGAGCAGCTGGCAATAGCAACTGGCACAACTAATGGCGATATTGGAAAAAAATCGATTTCGAAAATATAATATTGGTAAATTGTTTGTCTTTATCCTATCCCGTGTACTGTGTCCCATACTGCTTTTAGCCTTTTTGAGCGTGTGCATCGGCAGTCTACAGTTGTCTCAACACAGCAACAACTGAGAAGAAGCTGACGTTGATTTTCTAAAACCAAACTGTTGTTTTTTGAAATTTGAAACATTCATTTAAATTGTTTGTCTTTATCCTATCCCATGTCCTATACTGCTTTTGACCTTTTTTGAGCGTGTGTATCAGCAGTCTGCAGTTGTCTCTATCACTGTTATCTAAATACAGCAACAACTGAGAAGAAGCTGACGTTGATTTTCTACAACCAAACTGTTGTTTTTTGAAATTTGAAACATTCATTTAAATTGTTTGTCTTTAACCTGTCCCATGTCCTAAACTGCTTTTGACCTTTTTGAGCGTGTGTATCAGCAGTCTGCAGTTGTCTCTATCACTGTTATCTAAATACAGCAACAACTGAGAAGAAGCTTGCGTTGATTTTCTATAACCAAACTGTTTTTTTTTTTTGAAATTTGAAACATTCATTTATATTGTGTCTTTATCCTATCCCATGTACTGTCTGTCCTATACTGCTTTTGACCTTTTTGAGCGTGCGTATCAGCAGTCTGCAGTCGTCTCAACACAGCAACAACTGAGAAGAAGCTGACATTGATTTTCTAAAACCAAACTGTTGTTTTGTGAAATTTTAAACATTCATTTATTTTACTAACAATTTTTCTATAACCTTGCAAGCAATGCAGGTAAGGACAACGGTCAATCATTGTCCGGATGGGTAGGATTTGCCGTCTTAAAAATGAGAACAATCTGGAATGGCTTCGGTGATTCATTAGAATATTAAACATAAGAAAAATGTTAGTAATTTTTATATGCAATTTGTGTAGGTTTGAGGTGCGCTATTAAAGCAAATGCCAGTTATTCTTGATGAGGTTAAGATCCAAGTTCGCTCTTGGAAGATTGGAAGATTTGGCAGTAATGTCCGCGCTTTGGCTATTACAAGGAACTGCTCATTCGGCAAGATGCAGCGATGTAACTTTCCATAACTTGAGGCATGCTTGAGGCCGGGGCAACTTTGGCCGATTTTTTGAAAACTAAGGCAACTAATTACTTTGAAAAGGTTAATTAACCCCAAGGACAAGAAGAAGCGGTTATTAAGGTAGTTTCTACATAATTTCTTAATAACAAGCGTAGAAAATTGCGCCTGCGAGCTAGGAAACATAATAACCCAAACCATGCAAAGGTTGACTGCTCTCAACTCGGTGCTTACAAAGGCTGAAAGTCACAGGGACGACACAAAAGCCACATACTGGTCTGCTTAGGAAATCAAGTAGTGTATACAGACAGCTGTGCGCAAGTTCGGTTCACTAAGGCTAGCCAAAGTTTGATAACCACATGGAAGCTTACCGATCTAAAGTATCAAATGATGTAAAGGACCTCTCCCTACTTTGAAATAGAGTTAATAAATGCTCGAGGGCTTTTCTTCAGAAATCTTATAAATTCTGCAAACTTAATATACGAAGGGATTGGATTGCCCAGAGGTAGGGCTGCGTATCAATTACTAATTGTAAATAAGTTCAGATAACGATAACGTCAGCATGGGAACAAGCACCGTTTTGGAATTAATAACAGTTTTTGGACATTTTAATTATCGATTTTTTTTAAACTGAAAATCATCTCCAGCCAGGTACTGACCGAACGTACAGTAAATGGCACATGTAGTTAAGTGTAAATAGCAAAGCTAAGATGGTCGTTGGGGTTAAATTTAATTAACATAGGCATATTAAGCGAGTCATAGAAACGGCCTGAGAGGTCGATGATTCATGATGTGACTAACAGAAAATTGCCAACAGGCGTTTCATCTTTAAGCCATGGATAGTTTATGAATTGCATTTATTTGGATTCAGCCTAACTGAACTCATATCCTGACGCGATTAAAATATCGACAATTTAGCAATAAAAATTATGACTTGTTTACGATTAGATAGCATTTCCCAAAACTTTAGTATACTGGATGTTGGGCCAGAACAATTGCATAATTGAAATTTACGATGTCGCAGAAACAATCATTAATTGTCATGAATTTAAGATATTGCACAACTGCTATAAACAAAAAACATACCGTATAGGCACCAACAAAGCAGCTAATCTTTGATTGCCACGCCCTACATTAATGTCGACTCTGTGACATAAACACTGATGCAAGTTTGTCAATTCGTTCTAATGGGTATGATCAATAAATTCCTTTTTAAAATTCAAATTGATAATTTAGGATCGGTAATTCCGGTGGCGTCTTTAATGTCGGTACAAGCTATAATGATAATAATTACAATGCGTGTAGTTTATTCCAAATGGAATTTACCGAAGTAATTTGGGTAGGATAAAATGTCGGAAAAACCATCAGGTTTTAAATTCCTAATTTGCTACAGGCCATTCCTGGTTATTGAAGACGTGGAAGTTGAATCGAAGACTTGAATTTCAATAAGATCTACATGCGCGGTATAATGTATGTGCCAAACGTACGTTCGCGAGATAATAAAAAACTGTTGCACTTTTGAATATTATTATGCTCGGTGCGTATCGTGTTGCATGAATTAATTACTTTTCGCATTTGTTTTGGCACTTGGATCCATTCGAAATTCAAGTCTTTGATTAATGTCGATATCTTAGTTGCCATTACAACCAAATGCAAAACAACGAACAACAGTCATGGCTACTGGCATACATGTCGCAACCCGGCAAGAACAGTGACATATGTCAAAAAATGAAGACCTTGACGGCCCATTACAACTGATTTTAAAAGTAGCCTTTTTCCAACAGATGGCGCTGACTTTCACGTGCTTAGGGAGGGGGGGATAAAGTGACACTAATTCACGTAGTTTTAAATAGTCCAGGAACACAAACGCAAGTCCACGTTAACGTTAAAAAAAAAATTATTGTCAGATGTTCATTAGGAAAGGAGAAATTGTCCCACGAAATTTTATGCTGGGTGTCCCCAAAGTCGCGTTACGTCACATTCCTGGCCGGGGTGCTCTGCAGCGAGTGAAATAGAATCGCATCCACTTACCAGGTTCCACATCAAATTGGATGACTTCCCCGTCGGCAACCTCCCTGACTTGCAGGATGTCTTCCAGGTCCTCGTCCCTGTCCTTGGGCGGGCTCTTCCGGTGCAGCTGGCGCAGGCTATCGCTGCGCACGTGCCTGACGGAGTGCACGTGCTGGATGAGCGCCATCTTGGTGCGGGTGGAGAAGGCGCACAGGGTGCAGTGGTAGTACTTGGCGTCGGCGGCCACGCCCACCTCGCACTGCTGCAGGTGGCGGAAGAGCCTGGCGTCGCCGTCGTGGCGCGGGTTGGCCACGTGGAGCTGCAGCTTGTGGGTGCTGTTGGTGTAGTAGTTGCAGGCGTTGCACTTGACCTGCACGGGGTTGCTGACGTTGAGGTACTTGAGCTTCCACTCGTTGCGTCCGCCGCCCTCCTTGATATGGTTGATGTGCTGCAGCCTCTGCAGGTGCTTGTCCGTCTTGCAGTGCAGCTGGAAGTTGGCCTTCAGGTTGGTCTTGTAGCTGCACAGCTTGCACACGTAGTTGCCGGCCATGACCATGAGGATCTCGTGCTCGCGCTGCTTGGTGCGGTCCTGCTGCAGGTGGGCGCTGAGGGCGTCGACGGCGTCGCAGCCGAACACGCTGCACACGCAGCACTGGAAGAGCTTGGCGGCGTCGGTATTGGGTTCCTCGAAGGGCATGCCCTGGGCGGGCGGGGGGCCCAGGCCCTGGGCGCCGGCCTGGGCCACGGCCGCCAGGCTCTCCTGCAGGGCCTGCAGCCCCATGTCCACGGGCATCTCGGGCATCTGGCCCAGCTGTCCTCCCGTCATCAGCTGGATGAGCAGCGCCTGGTTGTAGGCCATGTCGGCCAGCGCCGCCTCGGTGTGCGGCGGCGGCTTGTCGCCGGGCAGGGTGAGGCCGGGGTGGAACTGCAGCAGGGCCGGGTCCAGGGCCTGGGCCGCCTGGGCCTGGAAGGCGCTGAGCTGCTGCATGTGCTTCACGTTCTGCTGCAGCACCATCATGTTGTGCGTGTGCTTCTCGCTGGTCATGTGGATGCGCAGGTTGCGGGCCACGTTGGTCTCGTAGTTGCACACGTCGCAGCGCCACGTGGGCTTGGGCTTGGGCTTCTGGCAGGGGGGCCCGCTGGGGCTCTGGGCGGCGGCGCTGGGCGGGGCCACGCCCCCCAGGGCCGGCGGCGGGCCCAGGCCCTCGGCCGCCATGCCGCCGTTCTGCAGCTCCTGCATGTTGTTCAGGTGCTTGTCCGACTGCATGTGGATGCTCAGGTTGCCCTTGGTGGTGGTGGAGTAGTTGCACACGTCGCAGCGGTAGGGCTTGTAGCCGCAGGTGTAGGTCTCGCCGCGGGCCAGCCGGGGGTGCGGCTGGTTGGTGATGCAGTAGATGCACGTGGTCTCGTTCTCCGGGTGCTTCTCCTTCATGTGGATCTCCAGCGTCTCCTGGTACTTGTAGTGCCAGTTGCACTTGGGGCACTTGAGCGTCTTGCACGAGTTGCGCGAGTGCATCATGGTCATGTGGCCGCCCAGCGAGCGCGACGAGCCCAGGATCATGTCGCACTTGGGGCACTCCACGCCGCTGGCCCTCCCGTTGGGGTGCTCGGAGCACACCCCCTGCAGCGCCAGGGGCGTGGGCGGCGCAGCGCCCGCCGACGGAGAGTGGCTCAGGCTGTGGAAGGCCACGGAGGAACCGGGGCTGACCGAGGGCGACAGCTCGCAAGAGTCGCTGGGGTAGGGGCTCTTGCAGGGCCGAGGACTGGTGCACTTCTTGCGCGGCGTCGCCGTCCGCCGCTTGGGGCTGCTGGCGTCCTCCTTGGCCTCCTCCTCGACCTCCTCCCGCTCGGCGTCGCTGTGCCTGGAGGCCGCGGGCAGCTTCTTGGAGAAGGCGCCGTGGCACGAGTTGGTCACGTCGACGGGGGCGGGGGTGGCGGCGGTGGTCACGGTGAAGCTGGCGTTGGCGGCGCTGACCAGGGAGGCGAAGGAGGCGGCGGCGTCGCCGGCCAAGGAACTGGGGCAGGGAGCGTTGGCGGGGGCGAAGAAGGGCTCCTCCGTGGGCGGCGCCGCCACCGGCTCCAGGAAGGAGAGCAGCGGCGCCTTGTCCTTGCCCACGCCCTGGACGATGGCCGAGGTGTTGCGGCGGTTCATCAGGCCCTTCTCCTCCTCGTTGAGCGCCACGGCGTGCTCGCCCATGGCGTGCGCCACGAAGGACTTGGCGTTGCCGAAGGACAGCTTGCAGATGAAGCACATGAGGATGGGCTTGATGGGCACGGAGGCACATCCGCCGGCAGGAACCTTGGGCTCGTCGTGCTGCACGTGCCTCGTGTTGGGGTCGACGCTCTTGGCGTTCTCCTTGCCCTCGTCGGCGGCGGCGCCCTTGTCGCGCACGCTGTACACCCTGTAGCTGTGCATAATGGGGGTTTCAGGAACTTTTTTCTGCTCTCGCAACAGGCTGGCGTAGGCTTGTCCGTACATGGCGCCGTACAAGGCGGGGTTGCGCGACACGTGGAAGGCGTTGACGATGGGCGGGATGGCCGGCCTCACCGGCGGCGACGCCAGGCCGCGGCCGTCGACCACGCTGCCCTCCTGCCGCGCAAGGTCCAGGCTGAGCTCGTCGTCGCTGCACTCCGTCTCGCCGCCGGCGTCGATGATGTACGCCGAGCCGTCCGGGTTGTACACGATCTTGCCGTCGAACGTCTCCACGTCGCTGGCCACGCTGCCCACGGAGTCGTAGTCGTTCTTGAAGGCGCACTCGACGCCATCCTTGTCCTGAAAGAGGAGCACCGAGCAACGGATTAGCGGCGGCCGATGGTATATACGGGTACTCGCAACGACACTTTAACATGCACGGTGGATGGGCAAGGGCGAGGTTAGGAAATGGCAATATGCAGGTTCCACTATTGGTGGCGATGGGACATTTTGTAATATGGTAACACGGTACCCCAGATAGGCCAATTTTCCCCCAATGTGTCCCTTATCATGCAGACGAAATTTGGTCACCTCAATCAAAAACTTGGAGAAAGTCACGTTGGAAAGACTGGAAAAGACTAGCGTGTTAGCATGCACGGTGGATGGGCAAGGGCGAGGTTAGGAATAGCAATGTGCAGGTTCCACTATTGGTGGTTATTGGACATTTTGTAACATGGTAATACGATACCCCAGGTGGACTAATTTGTCCCTCATCATGCAAACGAAATTTGGTCACCTCAATAGAAAACTTGGAGAAAGCCACGCTGGAAATACTGGAAAAGACTAACGTGGTCTATCAAGCAAGTGGATTGTGATGGGTAATCATATTGAGCGAACAAAATAATGATATCGAAAGTTGTCATGTCCATCAGCATGCGAGAGCTGAAATCCAACAAGCTCGATTTTTAAAAAATTTGCGGCTAATATACTTTCTTTTGGGATGCTTATAAGTGTTTGTGCCAAAACCCAAACCCTTTCCCATACTTGGAATAAAATTTATTATTATTATTATTATATAATATATCTATATATATATATGAATTATACATGTATAATGATACTAAGAAAATTCGGTTGTCCATTAACGGAACTCCATGTTATGTTAGGGTAGGTTAGGTTAGGTTAGATTAGATTAGGTTAGGTTAGGTTTGGTTAGGTAAGGTTAGGGTAGGTAGAAATGCAAAAAAACCTAACCTAACCTAGCCTACCTAAACATAACAGGTAGTTAGTTCCGTTAATGGACAAGTACCGAAAATTCGATTCCAAATGAAATTCCCTGAGTTTTCCAGATATATGCTGTACCTGGGATTTAACCGTTTTCCAGTTTATCCGTGCAACAATAGTGGAACCAACCATCCTATGCCAACCATGTATGCTGCTTCTACGTGAAGAGCGACTGAAACAGTGGGATAATGACTCGAAGCAGCATACTTCAAAATCTAGTAGAATCCACGCATTATATAGCTTTTCTTTTTGAAAACCTATGGTTATGCGGAAGTTTTTGGGGAGTTGTAGCTTAAGACCCATTGGTTTTCTCATTCATTTAATGGAATCACTGGCAAGCAAAGTCGCCCATGTCCCTCGGATCTAGTTGATGGAACATTGATAGACCCACCTTCTGTTGGCGGATCACAGTCTTTGGTGAGCCTCCCTTGATCATCTGCATGGAGGCGACTTGGGTGGCGCCGGCTCGCACCAAGAACGGCGCCGTCTTGGCGTCGTCGTCGGCCGTGCACCGGTGCTGATAATACTCGGCCATGCCCTGAAATTCGTGTCCACAATCGTCGCACCTGATGGGGTCGCTTTCGGCGCCACTGCCCATGCCCGACTCCAGCTCCAGCGTGGTGTCCGGCTGCAGGGGTGGCGTGGATAGCCCGTCCTCGGGGGTCATTCTCTTGGTGGCCTCAGACACTAGCCTCTGCTGCTGCTGACCAGTGTCCACCACCACATTGCGCAGGTGCGGGTAGCCCACGGCGTCGTCGAGCTGCGTGGCGGCGCCCAGCAGGTCCACTGCACACGACACGAACGGGTTGAAGCTGAGCTCCTCTAGAGGGTCAGCGGACGACTTTTCGGGATGGTACCCTTCTTGCCCGTCGCCAACAACTGGCTTGGTTTCCATGGCGACAGTCTCCACTTCCATGACGAGACATTGAGAATCACATTACTGGACCATCCACCAGATACATCTGCAAGGAGAAGAGAAACGCTTGAAACTCGTGTACAACAAGCACCTTAACAAATTCGGATTACCAAGTATTTGGAACTACACTAATGAACCACTGACTAGTCGATAATATACAAAGGTGGGCTGGCGCTTTTTTTACAACGTTACACGAGTTATGCCGATCCACCGTCAGCCACACTACAGTACTTTTTTAATGCTGGTTCGGCACTGATACAAATTAAGCCAATTAATGCTGCAATCCCGAACCCCATGTTAATTATTTTAATGCAACACTGCAGAAGATCAAAGGCAAATGAAAAATGCAATTCCGTTTAATTAGGCACTCTGACTGTAATTAAAAAACGGCTGAACATCGGGAATTGCATTTTAATTCAATTTCTGGTTGCCCCGATCATGCATAATAGTACGGAGATAGGCCTCGGCGTAATCTAATCAGAAGAAATTGGGGAAAAAAACAATTTATTTGATTGATATCGGTATATGCGTTTTCCTAAACAAATTTTTAAAAATCATTTGAAAAAGCAATCGCAATAATTGCCAAACAGATGATTCTTAGCCCCTTTAGAAAAAAAATATTACTACCGTTACTATAACAAAGTTCAGAAGGTAACTTTTCAAGGGATATCAATAAACTTTAACCAAATCTAGCCATCAATGCAAGGAAAACATGCATGTATTGAATTGGCTTTGGATTCAGGTTTTCACAAAGTAAATTATGACTCGGCATTAAATGTTTATGCAAACAGCCCACTCGCCCTAATTACATACGTATTAATAAAAGCCTACGCCGAAATGGTTATCCATGAATTGGGAATAAAATCCTCACATATGAACACACAAGGTTGTCACGGCAACCGATACAAACATGATCAACAAATCGGACAACTTAAACAGGTGAGCCGAACAAAATAACGGAAAAATCTTAACTTTCAACGAGCGCATATTTTAGGCACTGCAATAATGAATATTTCCTAATAATTGCATTTAGCACGAAAGGTTATATTAACACGAGTGTCGTGCGCAGAAATTGCCCGAGTGAACCTCGTTTGCATAGGCTATACTTATAATCCAATATCCCATACAACGCACATAAACATGTCGCTTAAAAACGCGATTCTGAATTTATGGTTTGGCCTGAAAATAAGTTTAAGTCGCGTATTAAAATCTACACTCAGAGCTTAATTAGTGCTGACACAAATTACATCGTACAATAAATTTTACTGTTATAATGAGCATAAATACCAAGTGGGCTGGGGCTAATCATTACGTTGGTATCGATTTATGCGTTGGTTATAAAAATGAAAATACATGTATCTACAATTGATCAAAACCGACTTCTGGCGTACACTGTAATAGGCAATACAAGGCGTGTCAGAAGTTCTGGTTCTGGACAAGTTACAAATATTATAATTTCAAAGTATATATGTACACGTACATGTATATTCAATCAAAAAAATACTTATTACAGTACAAATGATATATGCTTGCATATTCTTAGATTTTAAATCCCAAACTGGCAATTTGCGAAAACGAAACAGCCAACCAAATGACCTTGCTACTAAAACTGAATTACATGTACGTCTCGAATAAAAACTAATAATTATCATTTTTATGATTTTTTTTCTAAGAATATTGCCACGTATTTCACCTTTTCCATGCTAATCTTTGCATTTCATGATTGCATTTTCCTTTAATTGCGCGTATGTATGACTATTTTAATAATAAAAATTGATAGCACTCAGCTTCTAAACTGCAAACGTACGTCCTTTCATTTGACTGTTTGCAATTCAAGGTATCGTTTGGTCACGATATTCGCATTTTCTCATAATATACGAGTTCCTAAATGATTTCACGCTTTTGTAAACTTTTCTTTGATGAAAATATGCATGAGCCACGGTAAATTCACCCATTATCAGAATTAATGAGAAACTCTGATGAGAAAGGGCGCTAAAATGGTTAAAATCCAATCGCAAATTAGCGATTATAAACACGTAGAAAACCTATTGGAAACTAGTCCCGAAGATGCAGGCACTTAAAACTGTCAAAACGAAATACGAGAAATATATTTTATAAACGACCACCCAAAGATCGGTGGTAAGGTACTTTACCTCAGAAAACAAGAATAAAAAACTTAAGTATTTCTATACGAGCTGGTATTCACCCATTAAAAAGGAAAAACTCGTAAAATTAGTTTTTCGCCTTTAAAAAACATAATTGTCCAACGAGGAATTCTGTGCTTTATTTCATTTCCATCCCAAAATGCCATACAAGCACTTCGTCATAGTTGCACGCCCATAAAACTATATGCGCTCCGAGTTACATTGTTTAGGGTATTTATCCGGGTATTAATATTAGAAGAAAAAAGCAATTAAATTGTTTAATCAAGCTCAGCGACATTATTTCGCTTTAGATCGAGGCTAAAAATAAGGTTTCGGCTATTCTCCCATACGAGCGAGTCTTTGACCTATAGCCATAAAAATTTCCCATTTTCGCAGAGCTTACTTCTAATTGAAAATATGAATTTTCTCTCGGAAACAATGTAAGGGCAAATTCAAAAGTAGCCTATTAGAGACTCCCTACAGAAATGCCGTATATAAGCTGGACCAAAATGTGTGTAAATTAAAAATCCACAGACCATACATGTAGATAGATATCCTCTGAATGACTTAATTTCACTGACAAGTGACAATTCAAGCACATTCAAATAAAAATCGTATTAGAAAATTTTTAGCTCGATTCAGGATATCAACGGATATAGATATAAATTTCAAAACAGGACTCGTTATCAACATTTTTTGAGAATGTATATGTAAGAAACTATGTTCATTTAAACACCTGAACATTAACAAATTATTTTAATGCCAAAAGTCATTTCCAAAAGTCATGAATTGAATATAAATTAAATCGTTAATCAAGGAATCCACACCAGAATTATAAAAATATACTTTTCTTGCTTCAAAGTGCCACGAATCCTTGATGTCTGGATAAGTAATAAATTCCTGCAATTTTAGCTAATATACAAAACAGTGACATGCCACACAAGGCCTTTTAAATGATCGATTTATAACTTGAAAATGACTACAGTAATTCGTAATGTTCTTAAACTCGGTATAAAAAGTTTTAAAACCGATTGTAGCAGCACATGTTTCGCTCATCGAACAAAGTATGGCGATTAATATACTGCTTATCTAAACTGATGTCCAAGTGCACTGAAATTGCATGCTCGTGGATATGCACGAGTGCTTCTGGCGGCGTATTTCTCGCATTTCCAGAAGCTTGGAATCAAACGATTGGCAATTAATATTGAAACAAACACCGAGAAAATGTACACGAATTTTTCTTTACTCGAGTGTCCACGTCCGTGTAAAACAAACACAATTTGAGTAGTGGTTCATGTACCAATTAGTGGTTTGCAGCTGAAATACAGGTGCGAAAGTGTTTACCAAATCTATCTTGAAGGCTGTGTTTGAACACGTTGTTTGTGCCAGCTTTCATAACTCCATTGTAATTCCACCTATTATAATTAATATAAAGTGCAGCCTACACAACAAATAAATGAATTATAAGAAATGCTGACCCTCTTGGTATCTGACAGCCTGCCTTTGTACAAACACGCACTGCTAATATTTAAAATTCCCAAATATCAATCAAATGGTTAGCATTAATCCTCCAGAGGCCTGAAGGCCAGCCTGTCACATTAGAAATTATTATTATTTCGAACAGTACAGTGCCACGTGAAAAGAAATGTTCAATTGGCTAGCTCACCAAAATAAATATCCAGTGAAGTGCTACATTTAAATCTTTTCTTTCCTGAAGTAAGCTTATTTATCACAATGACAGAATTTTGTATATACATGCATGTGTACGTACATGTACTTGTGTAAAACATTATGCAATGCCACTTCAGAGTAAACATGCCTTGCACCAAGCCATATTCTGGACATCCCTGGGGATTAACATTTCCAAGAATATGCCAAAATAAAGCTATATATAAGCCTAAGGCATACTTTTTGCATAATTTCCCCACCAAGTGGGGCATAGTGCAAACGAATAGCAGTAAACCTGCGTTTAATTAAGGCAGTACCAGTGTTTTTAATCAAGTCAGCAGACATTCAATATTCATTCGACTAAACGGGTGGGCTATTAATTAATATTGCCACCTAGAGTCGCAGTACTTCAAGCGCATCATAAACTGGTGCGAGCGACACCAGTCCATAAACAGTCCATAAACGACAAATAGGTTTGTAATCTGTAATGCTGCACACCAGAGTAAATACAGACTCGAGTCTTGAGCGCTGCTGACACCATCTCGAAGGTTGTTCACACTCGAAAATGCCATCAACTGTTGGGCTCCAATGGGAGCAGCGATAGATACTGACTGGGATTGACGTTACTGCAGCAGTAAGTGGATGTGAGCCGATGCAACAAGTTGTCAGATGAGTTTCCTGGAAGCAAACGCTGACAATCTGCTATTGACCCATTCAGCCAGTTTCCTTTTTTGGTTTCTAGTCCGTGATGGCAGAGGATAAGGTCATGGTCTGTGGCAGCGCAATATCGAGGCCAGAAATACCCACACACAAAGTCTAGTCAGGTACAGAAAGAGAGCAAATGCCACGAGAAAGAGCAGAGGATTCAATGACTGGGAAGAATCCAAGGCTGATATGAGCAAGTGCCAAATTGGAGGCTTTTGTCCAACGGCTAAGCTCAATACACACAGGAGCATGAGTTCTTCCCCAAGGACTGCATGTAACACTCAAATGCTCTAGGACATCACTCTGACCCCTTTGCATCCGAAAAGTGGAGCAGATTCTTGACCATGATGAGTTAAGACAATGCTCTTCTGCAGTCCTTTATCTCGACTACAATTATCATTTGCACCTTACATGCACATCACTCCAATTTCTGTCCATGATTTTTCCAAATAATCCAACGGGAAATGTACTGCCATGTCACTTAAGGGCAAAAACGGTTCGACCACACAGAGGTGATAGGGCACATGACCTACATGTTTCGGCACCTTCACCTTTGGGCATGCATGCCACCTATTGGCCCATTCGTGAACCTTGCCGAATCGCTTTTTTGTATTTTAAATGAAAACTGCGATAATAAAAGAAACTCAAACTACGCTTCTGATCATGTGCCGAATTCAAGCAGGAGCTGGTGAAACATTTTGCCATAAAGGTAAAGGGCTCGTCATTGTAGCAGACAGTTTCTAGTCCTTAATAAGGGAGCAATATTAAAGTTGTGTCAAATGCACCATGGAGTCCCACAATGTAATGCCCAGAAAGTTGATCATTGGGTGCACCGTGCAGGTATTGGCAGCTTTATTAAAAATGTAAAATGCATGTTAACAAACAATTTTAAGATTTGAGCTAAAGGGGGGCATCTTTTCACGACTATAACAGTTAGCTTAACAGCAACCAAATTCCTTCCAAACAGAAACAACTCGCAATCAACTTGTTGCAGCAAAATCTGAGCTGGCTGACCTAAATTAATTTCTCGTGAAAAAACTGGAAAGTGTCATCAATCTCAAGGCCTTTGTTCTTAATTATTTAGCCTGCATAACAATACTATTCAGCTTGCAGAAAGTTAGCTGCTTTTCCCGAGGAAATGCATTAGGCCAAGGCAGCAGGGGGCAGGAATCCCAACTGACATAAATCTACGTGACAAAGGGCACCGTGGCACAACGATGACCACTGCCTAGTTAGAAAGGAGAGTTTGGCATTTGTCTTACATTTGTTTTCAGAGTTATTTGCGAAGATGTCACCCTGGGTCCTTCGCATAAATCTACTATTTGAGACAAGGCATGGGAACACACATGATGCCACCTGGCACAATGCGTGGGGTGTCCCGCTTTGTGCCAGGGAGTGTTGATCAGGGGCCAAAAGCTGGTCAATTCTTGAGCCAACAAACCAGGACCACTTTGGTCACAGCAAACTTTTCGGAGCGACCCTCCAGTTGCTTTAAACAATTGGTGGCCCCCTAGTGGGTCATTTCTAAAGTAACATGGTAATCTGCCTTGCCGGGGAGGAGATCTCTCCACGCTCAAAGCCCATTTAACGAAGCCAGCTTTTAATAAGACTTCATTCCCTTCTGCTCAATCCTTTGTCTTTTCCCTCTTGGTCATTGTTTTGGAAAACAATCAACACATAAAAGCCAAGAGGAATGACCAATGTACCACTATTACTCGGCCGCAGTGACATACCAAGGCCTAGTTTATTATAATTTTTCTATGCAAGACCATAATGACCAAAAGTGCAAAACTAGACAATATAGCGAAATCTTCTTGGCTTTTATCAGAGAACAATAATCTCCCCTTTTGCCAAACAATAAGCTTCCCCCCAAAACTAAAATAGGTTGCACTTCGGAGGGCCTTGAAGAGCTCTGGGGGTTGTGCCACTATTTCACGCAGCATGCATTGGTCTTTTGTTGTCCAGAGGCACTTTTCCCCCTGGAAAGTCAATTAATCTGGTAAAACAATGCGAATATTTGGAGACAAAAAGAGTTTTGGGGCGATAGTGAAAACCGCGTTATTATGTCAAGAGTACAAAATTATAGCAGTGTTCTATGAGCAATGGGCTGCCTGCTCCGAAATGTCATGTTTTGGCCCTTTCGGGTTACTCAGATGATTTTAGATGCATACAGGTACTTATATGACAATGTTTTCAAACAGGATATCAAAATTGCAGCAAATGTCAATTATGTCATTGCCTACAAGGCGAACAAAGTGTGGTAATCCCAGAAAAAACCAGAAAAAAACATAACTCACCTTTGGAAAAACAATGATGAAATTCGCATGATAACTGCAAAATGACTGTATATTCATTGTCATAAAACTAACGCAAATACTGAAATCCGCAATAAATGTGAAAGCACATGCACGAGTTTGCAGTACGCCGTTGCATCATCAATGCCAACAAGATACAATCGACTCGTTGTAAGTCTTATGATCACCAATTTACCGGTATCATGAATCATCTATTCAATTCATGTGCCATAATTGTCATATAAAGTCAAAGGTTTTTAATTGCACGTGTAACGAGTATCGCGCCAGTATTTACCAGTAAAATAGCCGAAGAAGCCCTCAAACATACGTTTTATTGGCCATTAAAATACGACGCTAATTAACAAAAGACTTCCCCGCTTTTTAATTCAATTTCGCTTAATTGTAATCCAACCACTACACCTGGTTGCATCCCACGCGCCACCTGTTCAATTTTATTAAATCATAAATGGGCATCGAGCGAGTGTCCCATAGGCTATATTTGTAAACAATTCCGCAATAATGGCTTCTGTATTGAAATTATCAACTGTATATGCAAATAATTTGGCTCGCTATTAATCAAACGCTTATTGTGTGGGAGACATAATGCTTTCAATGAAATTATTTATTTTCTTTTTATATAGGCATTGAATTTTAAGCCAGTAAAACACCACCTGAATCCCATAAACGGACCGTCCCAATAATATTTATGAAGATATAAACACTATGATAGGGCTGTAAATTTAATGAGGAACACAGTCGTCGGTATTAGACGAAATTTAAGCTGGATAAGTATATAATCAAGGCTTGTTGCAGTTATTCCAGGTAACAGCATACAGGATGTCCCAGCAATATTGTTTTCCAGGAAAACACGGAAATAAAGCAGATGATATGGTTGCACGATATACTGTGCTTAAGACTTAATCCTCAAAACTGATAAATGTAACAGTTACCTTTCGTAGAAACGATTTGAACGACGGACCAATGAGATGACTACAAAAAACGTGTCAGACACCATAGGCCCTTCATTCAAGCTTTAGATTTGTCAAATGCTAACAAGCAGAAATATGCTTAACAATCATTCGGTGGCAATGAATTAGCAAGCCTGGCAACAACGTGGACAAAAAACGACCTCTTGCAAAGGGTGAATAAGAAACAATGTACAATGTGCGTAACCTATA
The DNA here is from genome assembly GCA_034695085.1 of Cylindroiulus punctatus. Lineage (NCBI taxonomy): Eukaryota > Metazoa > Arthropoda > Diplopoda > Julida > Julidae > Cylindroiulus > Cylindroiulus punctatus. Next base: position 20,272 of record JAQFYZ010000967.1, read on the forward strand.
TTTCGGACGCCTTTGACAGTGAAATGTCGGGTAAAGTCATCTTGCACAATGGCGTGAGAATTTCGTGGGAAATATATTTATTTTGCTTCCAAGTCACCTTTTCAGCGTTTGAACACGCACAAAAAACAGCACAGCTGCAGCGCCAAACCGCCCACCAACAATTAACTTATTGAACAACAATTCAGAAATCGTCGACAAATTGCGCCGATAGTCGATTTCGCACAAAACCAAGCGAAACGCGCACCAGGCACGATATGAAAAATTAAAGCATGCAAAAATGAGCCACGTGGGTGATTGATAACTGCCAAAGTGCTAAGCTGACAAAACCTCAAGTTGCCCGATTCAAAAGATCCGTTCTGCAATCCATCATGGTGCCAGCATATTGCTCGGGTTGACGTTGGTAAGCCAATTGTGGACATTGAACATGAGCAGACCAACCAATCCCATTGGCCACCATGAACCCCAGGACAGGCCATAAGGGGGTACCCTATCCCATCTGTTCCAATGGAGGAGCCACCTGCCGGAGCGTGTGTACTTTATGGTCGATGAAAACACCTTACCTCGAAATGCATAAGGGGGGTTTTATTGAAAGGCCCGTTCAGATGACAAGTAGTTTGTCCTCCTAACACCTGGACTCAACGAACAAGAAATGAAGGCAAATATTTGGCCAGCGAGGAGTAGGCCCGATGTTTCGCGCCGATGGCTCACAATTTGCCCAAAAAAGGGGGAAAAACTACTGAAAGTACCGTTTTGTATACACGGTCAGGACAACAAAACCTGCTAATGACAAAGGCAGAAGAGCTGGTACTGCTTAGATGTTCACAACAAAAGTTCCAAACAATTTTCGTTGTTGATCGTGACACGTCACCAAATCACTTTCACCTGGTGGTGACATGTTGCAAAGCATACAGCATCCCTGGTTTATATAAACGCAGCACGGACCTACACTGTAAACCGTGAAAGTACAAATGCAGTTTTTGTGGGGTACAAATTTGCACCCCATATATCATACATGTAACCAAAGGGATGAAATGATTTAAATATTTGTACCTCAAGGTACAATGTACCCCTAGGAACACATGTCAAGGGTACACATGCGATGAACATATGTACCCTTAGGGTGTGTATATACAGTGTAGTTTCACAACATTTGTACCCTTAAGGTTCAACATTTGTACTTTTTCTGTTTAGAGTGTAGGGGAATGTGGCACGAGTTTTCAACAACCAGATGCAGTTTGTTCCCCATACGTATAGTACGTTTCCCACGTGTTACAATGGCCCCTGGTGTGGGGTTGGGGAGCTTGGCTGCATCACAGCTTGTTTAAGCTGTTTACATGTATCTGCAACAACCAACTCCCTTGAACCAAACCACCCAAATCAAGCTTCCTCGAGTCGAGTAAAGGGTACACCATATTTTCGTGCATATATTGCAGTCTGCATGTAAACCCAGCGAATGCTTTTTTTTTCCGAAAAACGTCTCTTGGTGGTTTTCTAGGGGTCGTCAGATTGCGTTTCGTCCCCAAAGCCATTTCCGGACTTCGCCCAAGTATTTCGTCCAGTTCGCTGGGTCGAAACCGACGAATTATCAGGCGCGATTACAGGTATATTCCGCGCGAAATTTGCATGCCAATGGTCAGCTACCGAGGCGCGACACGAACCAAATATGTATGGTAAGCAGCGCCCCACTGCGCCTCGGTTCTTGACAATTTAAAATTAAAATCGCTTGGCCCACAGTGTCCCGATAGGGATCTCTCCGCACACCAGATCAAAGAAAGCTGATACGAACGGCCACAGACGCATAAGACGACCATTTCCCACGAACGTTTGAAATCCACAACTTTTTTGACGCTGCCCAAAATGGACTCGTCAAGCTTTGTCCAAAACGTTGGCACGCTTTTCAATTAATTGGCGCGATTTGCCTAATGAGCCACTGTTGAATTGCGGTTCGGCGCGGGGATTGCAGCTCGCAGCTCGTTAATGGATTTTAATTGAGTTTTTGGCGTCGTTGATTAGCGTTGGCGCATCGGACGTGCTCTTGTTTGCTTTCGCCGTAACGCGGTGGCCACTCGGCCAAAATGCCTCCCCTTATGAATAGTAATGAGTTTCTGCGAAGGTCCAGCAGCGTGACAGGCCATGTATCCATTGTTCTTGGTCGTTCAACTTAATTATTGGAATTCTCTTTAGCCTCTTGACATTTGATATGGCCTTTTTCCCGTATTTGCGTCGGCGATTCATCAGAAAGCACGAGCTGGAGGACGACGATTTGCCTTAATTCAAACATGCAAATGAACCTCTGGCTGCTAATTATCACCCTCTAAACGACGGATTGTCAACGGCGAGCAGGCGTGTGCGGCAGAATTGATTAGCGCTGCTTAGTCAGTCCAGGCACCCAGCCAGTACTTCAGCAAGATCTTTGAAGAAAACGCCGCCATTCGTAGAAAAATGTCTATATTATTCTACGTTTTCGGTCATCCTGACATGGGACGAAAGTCGCAACGCCATCTGGTGTCAATACGAGTGTGGCCACTTCAAGGGTGCCCAGCGTACAGTTCGTGTAAATGTAAATTCGTAACCGAGCTCGTGTCCTCGTCCCAGTGAACTTTTCATCGTAAAAATCACTCCACATTAAGTATTAAATTCCGAGCAAACACACCCATAGGTGGTCAGCGACGGTTTTGGCGAAATAACTTGGAAAACTGAACACAAAATGGAAATGCAACCTGCTCCTGTTCCACATTTGGTAGCGGGAAAAACCGATTAAAATGGGCATCAAACAGCTTTTTATGGGCAAAACGATATAAAACATGACAAACGTTGGATGTCTGATCAAACTCGTAATTGGGGGCACCACGCGAATTAATCTGAAATTATGAGACCCGCTGCAAAACACAATGATGAATGGTGCCATCTGGTACGCGAAACCAAATTGGTACACAATATTTAAAACCGTTTAGTTCGTATAAGAAATACATTTTAAACGGGGACTCGATGCATTATCAATCTTCGTCGAAAATGCAATGCATTCCCAAACATGAGATATAGCTGCAGCGTGGTTTTTGCATACCAAGATTAATCGTTTTAACTGCACAATTTCGCCACTTAAGTGCATTTTTCTGCTAAAAAGTTGCATAAAAAGCCCGATAAATACAGTTTATTTTGCTCGCAAAGCCATAATCCGATTATTGTTTATAACGTGTGTATTGTTAGGTCATGGAATACGAGTACAATTTCATGATTTGTTTGAAATCAGGTTATGTTGATTTCCTACCAACGGACGTTAGATGGCGCTTTTGCAGCCGCGCAATGTTTGATACGGAGTCTGATCAAACGATTGCCGAACATTTAAAAGGATTCAGTTATTAATCACTGATTTGATGAGAAACTTGCTCACTCTCGATGCGTGTTCATTTTCACTTAGAAAGATTGTTATAAATTATCAAAGGTGGGGATAATTGAGGGTGCGGGTGGGTGACCATCCAGCTTTATTAATGAATATATAAAAAGAAATAAAAACAACCATGCAGGGAGAAAGGATGTTCGTAAATTGTTCCACGTTTAAAATATGACCAGTCAGCACGTTATAACTAACCCTGCACGCCTATATCGAACAATATCAAACCACTATCCAGCCCAGCTATAGGTGTAGAAAAAAATATGCATATAAAAATAACCCCTAATAATCACCCAGGACAGCAGTCAACCATTTTGTGGATAGAAAATACATGGCGGTAGAAATATCACATAGGACGTGCAAAAAACAATGTTAATAGGTAGAGGAAATCCTGGACGATTATCGGAAAATTAAGCATGAGTGTATATACGTAGGCCTATTACTAGAATCATCAATGGAAAAATAAAAACAATAAGGACACCTTGTAGACATTACACTAGATTTGGCACATATAATCATCGATTGTCGATTCCATGGCCATGGAAAAAACTGCTAATGTATTTATAAGAAATGATACATACAGCGACGCAGAATTTTTAGAAAAAATCTGGGAAATACCACGAATTTGGGCAGACAGGCTACTAGAATACGGTGTGTAAATTCAAAGCATCAAACTGACGGATTGAGCACGAACTGAAAAGCAGAACCTCTATCAAACTTATAAGATAAAGTGTCTAAAAGGAAAAATTAGATATTTCTATAACATTCTCCCAATTAGTTCCGATGCTAAAATAAGCGTTATTTGAACAATTCAGCAATTACCATACTTTTTTCTTGGTAGACCTACATGTATGCATGTAAATGTCATTTAAAAAATTCGATTTGAAACGTTTTGTCTGCTGTGAACGTTAGCAGAGTGCTACATACGAGTTCACAATAAGAAATTTTATGCAAAATTTGAAATTACGCTTGTTCGGGCCATAAATTCGCGATGCGTTGTTTGTAGGCCAGGATAATTATGGATTGTTACAGAATTTTCAAAGAAGTGAAAAATCACGGTTTTCTGAATGCCTTATTAGGCTTTTTTATGTCGCATGACTCAGCTTAACTGCTGAAATTTTTGGCACCATCGACATTCCGTTGGCACAAAAAATTGCATTGTTATTGTTTTTATTATTATTTTTGATAAAATTGAGCATAGACAGATATCGGAGATTAGTTTTGTTCGTGCATTTTCTTGTAGTTTCGTTGTTCGACTTTCGCACAATGGGCGGATCTGGAAACATTCAATGCTCGTTATTATATCGGATTATTTGTGTGGGCCAATTTTTATCTGCATTTTTGATCCATGACCAATCTGTCGATAAGTAGGACCAGCGCGTGAATTCAGGCAAAACCTGCCAAAAATTTACACCTCGGCTTCCAGTATTCAATAACCCATTGAAGAATGCACTATAGTCACAATCCAAAGCTGCTTAAATCACCGATTACTGTACATCACGATTTGGTGCAACACGTTGTTCAAATGAAAATAATAAAACATTTTCTGTTGAAAGTTGATGTGGCAAAAGTCGAGTTGGAACCCAAATGTTATTCACTTCAAAGAGAAGGTATCGAGATTACATATCACGATTTGTTATTAAAAACAAGTTGCCGAACTGCCATGAGCATATATTAACAAGAATTAAAAATATTTCTCGTAAATCGCGTATAGGTTGTGTGTGATCGACGAATTTCGTTAATTAGCTCGCAAATCATAAAAGATAGGAAGTCCGCATTCTGTTGAAAAAAATTTAAATACTTTTTTTCTTATATTGTTTTCAACAATTTACATGCTTGAATATAATAGCTTATATCTTAGATCAGGTGTGTCAACCAAAGCGACGCTTTGAATACCTGACGAATTCCTTGAAACAATGAAACCGCAATTAAATTACAAAAACTAGGCAAAAAGGTAATTGGAAATTTTCAATTAACCAACTTTTTGCAGTAGCCCATCATAACAACAAATTTTTACCCTTTTATAATTTGTTATTAATTTAGATAAAAACTATAGTGGCTTTTTCATTTTTAAAGAGACCAACTACGTCAATGTTTGGTCGAAATAGCAACATAATAACGAAAATTAGCGTTAGTGGCAGAATGAGTTTAAAATGAGAAGATATGATATTCTTTTGAAAAAACCATCAACTATACCCTAATATGTCGACCAAAATATGAATGTGCAACCCTGGCTACAAGAGTTTGGAAAAGGTCAGGAAATAATGAAAAAGGCAACCGTTTTATGCAGATCATCACTATTTCCATAGTGATTGAAGAACAAAAATGCTGAGTTTGATGATATATTATATTTGATACTGGGTACGCAAGCAGTCGTTAAACACACCAGAGACCACTAGGCCTAAGTAATAATATATAGAGAGAGGGACTATAAAAGCCAATGATATATAATGAGGACGAGAAGGCATCGATGAGTAATTTCATCAAAGACAAACCAATCTAAATGCAGATGACGACGAGGTGAAAGGCTTTGAACTCAAAACTGTTGGAAATATCATAGCAAGCCTATAGAGCGAAAAATATCGCGAATTAATGAGAGCAAAAAAGGCGGATAAAAACTCAAGGTTTTGGATAAATGACACGTCCCCAGATAAGTTTATGGACCTATAAATTAAAATATTGGGATACAATCTAAGCTAAGAGCGGGCTTAGAAGCTTAGTTCGGAGGAAAACCGTGAGTATAGAGATCTAAAGATTTCAGTACACGAGAAATTCAGTATACAACAAATAATCAGGACCATAAATGTAAACCAGCTAAGAAGATTTGAACTTTCGACAAATGCCAAATCTCTAGAAATTATACCTGCACTAATCAAAAGTAATAGAAATTAATAAACAAGGTAAATCAAATTTGAATTACAAACAATACTGAACCTAAAATCAACAAATTAACTTTAACTTTAACGCACATGCAACTCTCATTTAAAATGAATTAAAAAAATAGGATAAAAAACACGTGTGCTTCGTCGAAACCCATGTACTGTATATGTACACTGTAAATAAATCGTGTTTATGCAATTAAAAAGCAATGAGAAGAATTTGAAATTATTACATTTCTTATAGATTTGTTTGTTAGATACTTTTATTTCCGTAATGGTAAGAAAGAAATAATTTTCATAGCGTGGAACCAGAACCCAATGGATCTGTTGTCATATTCTCTGTTGTCGATAATTTGTAAAATCAAGCAAATAATTTTTGTGCTAAAGCCTGTTGTTAAAATACCAATACTGGATAATATCAAAAAGTGTTACTACCAAAAAATCTGCTAAATAGTCAAAATGGGAAAGTCGAGTAAGGTCGAATTTCGGAATTCACTGTCGTTATCAAGACATACGCGAACATACAGCGCCATCTATTGATTTCCAAGAGAAATTGCACAAACTGGGACCAAGCCGTCAAACAGCAACACAACTTTACCATTGCATGCAATCCTTACATTCATAACGTTTAGACGACAATAAGAAGTTTAGGAAGAAATAAAAAATAAGTTCATAACAATTTCGATTGCATCTTTTCAGACATCAAACAAGAAAATACTACAGTATTTTGAGGCAGTAACAATTATTAAATGTATCACGAATCTGCACGTTGCATTTACAACTTGTATATGCACGTGAAACACGCACAATGTAACACGATGCTAAGCTGTATAGAATCACATACAATTGCAACACCGGGTACATGAATGTGTAATGAGTTAACGTCTAATTTCTGTGCTTCATTTTCGCCTGGCTTCCTAGAATATTCTGCTCAAAAATACGTGTTGCATTATACTATTTTCAATTTCTAGAATATTCCCAATACTCACAAATCCAAAAATATACAGAATATCACCTCGCAGAGTTTATCAAGTTAGGTAAACAACACCGTGAAAGATGTCATTAAATGTCTACCGATATTAGTGACTATTTATGCTCAAAGTTCGACTTAAACGGCGTGAAATGATAAGGAGAAACGAAATGACGAACTATGCCATTTGAAGGCATTTTTTAGACTAAAAGCAAGGTCTCTCATACCTATGCTGTATGTACTTTTTAAAAGTTACAAAAACGAACAAAAAAAAACCTAAATTATATCCAGCTATTGTGATGCATGAGCAGAAACAACAAGTGGGGATATGGTGAATTTCCGAAATCGTTGTAAATAGCCAAACAAAAAATGAAGCGAATTGTTTCACAGAATTTCGCTGATGCAACCACTAATGGATATACGCGTTAAAAATGTGATTATTTAGTAAAAAAAATATTCAGATTTATAGCGTTGTAACCCACGCAAGGGCAGAGGAAGTAGGCTTATTCAGGCGAGTTTCATTTAAATCAACAGTTAAGAGTATATTTAAAATTGAGCGTGACCAGTAATCATACCGTTTCATGTACACATTCAAAATGTTGCACTACCACTAATTAGGCTGATTTTTGGGGTAGATAATCAAACTGTCATCGTGTATTGTAAACTGCATGCACAATGGCAATTTACACATGTTCATCCGTGGATATACACTGTATCATGAATATAATAAAGTGGAAAACAATCAAAACTTGATAAACGTTACATCGACATCACCACAAACCACGATCAATAGCTGATAAGTTGTGATTAAGGAACATATCGGCAATATCAATGGAATTCGGTGTTCATCGGTCAAATTTACTTAATAATTAACATTGTTAAATTTTTGGGCAATTACGAAAAATTACAATTTTGACCAACTTACTGGCATCATAAAGAACAAACAGTTCAAAATGTTTATGTTTTCCTTTTTTCCATTTTTTAATCGATTAACCTAGCTGGAACAACTGGGCATTATACGTTAACTTAATTCTTTATTTTTCAATTTAAAACAAATTTAAAACAGCTACAATGTTTTAATTGGATTCGAGTAATTTTTACTCGCCATAGAAACAACTCAAGTGCAGAATTTCACAAAAGTTAAAATCAACGACCGAAAACAAACAGTCAATAACGTCTATACTTGCATGAGCAGTTGATTCAACGACTTGAATTGCTTGCCCCAGACCTCATTATAAGAGTCATGCTAAATTTGCAATTTATTATATAGCAACGAATTTCAAAATGACGCTCAGAAATCCCACAAAAACGTGTCTTTTTCCACCGTCGAAATCGATTTTCGTTAGTCTTTTCTGTCGCCGCAACGTATATCTATTCTATACAGAGCGTTTTTAAAATTCATAAAAATCAGTCTGCTGGCTAATTATTATGAAATGATCCCTTCCTATATATCGATCCATTTTCGAAAACTAATGACATTAATACGCCAGGCGGCAAGCATATCATCGTCAGGCGTGCCCGCATCATATTCATCAATTCGGTCCTTTTTAATTGATGTTTTAATAGCTTTATGTTGCCGATACACTGCAGGTGTCACGCGCATACGGAATTCCTAATGCTGAATTAATAAAGGACCGATAATTAGAAAATTATTAACACGGGATTAATGCAGCAGAGCACTGTCTAAGGTCCTGGCCAAATACAAACATGGCAAAGATATCACCTTGTATAGAGTATATAGGTCCCCACTGATGTTCAGCATTGCACCGCTAGGGGGCGCACTTGCTCGCGGATGGCGACAAGTTCAAAGAGCATGTATAGAAGTATGTATACCACTATATGGCGGTAGCACCAAACGCGATTAAGGGATTTTAGTCAGTGAAGCTATAGTAAGCCCTACTCTAATCGTCGATTAGTCTAATCAGAGCTTGGGCACGTCCATGGTAATTTGAAATTCGAAACTTAATGTAACGTCATGTAAGGGGATTGACCCTCAATTCCCTCAGAACAACAATTATAAAAATACAGATATGTAAAATAACTATAGAAAATGATATGAATTTAAAAAGTGAAGGCTCAATTTAACTCGATTTAAATGGGCCTATTTGCACGCATCTCAACGTGACGCTAAAATTGAGGAAGTTGCATGAGTGGAATAGATAACTTGTTTAATGTTATTATTGACGGT
>JAQFYZ010000968.1:0-29685 GCA_034695085.1 Cylindroiulus punctatus
TCACATTTTGTCACATTTGTCACACAGGTTTCAAATTGTCACATTTTGTCTCATTTGTCACATCGGCCACATTCCTGTAATTTGAATACGAGCACTAATAATGAGCAAAACTTGATAGCAACAACATGTGTAACATGTGTTGTAGCCAGGATAACGTCAATTACATAATTTTAGCTTCTTGTCGATTCAATCTAGCGAAAGCTTGTAAGTACCGTAAGCGCGACAAGCTCGGACATGGGAGAGTTTGTGCTGACAAATGCCATCTGGCCTCCTTCCAGCCATCATCCTATTAATTACTCGAATTAATGGCGTTAGTTTACTTTGGCGCTCTCCATCCGATATGGCTTGGCTCGATGATGGCCTAATTAAATTGCACCGCATCCAGCAACCGCTTCAGTCAATCACGTCCAATCGACCAAGTTAATACAGAAAATCACAGGATGGGCGGAATCGGGAGGATTTGCTTCCAGTTTACTCATTAAACGAACGGTATGATGGCCAACTTCGGTGGTTATGTCTACAACTGTTTTATAGTTGCATCGAGGGCGAAAGCGCCCAATGAATTAGGAGCGGCTTGAATTTGTTTTCACATTTGAAAACTACTGCATGCTCGCCGAGCACATTAGGGTGGGTGGCTTGGTTAATGGTCGATGGCTTGCTTGGTTGTTATTGCTCAATGGCGCCTGAAGAGCAACCAGAAATGCAAACCAGACTAGGACTTAGCACTGCGGAGAGACATCTCGAACTCCGAATAATTGCAAACATTTAACTCTGCACAAACAAACCGGAAGCATGCTAACTGCATGTGCGCGATTGGTCAGCACTTTGCTCATCTTTATTCAGGTAACATTTGGAAACATCAAATGACAACAATGGCGGTGCTGAGGGTCAATTCCAAATGAGCAACTACACGTTTAGTGAGATGACATCAGAAGTCATGCTCCTCCTTCGTGTAACTTTTCCATGACTTTTCCATGACTTATGACCAGTGGAAACCCTGTTCATTTCCAAAAGTATCCCAACCGCCACGACTCGTCAAGGCAAGCTAGAGAGCACCACGAGCTCCACCAATCGAATTTCTTCCCCCATAACCCAATTTTAGACGTGTGATAAATAAAAAACTGCAGGGCATCTGAGGATCAGTTGAAAAGAGAAGCCCCGAAGTGCTCGTCGGTACCTCCATCACATTTCTCAGTTTCTTGCTAATTACTTTTGTTCCCTTCTTGGCCAGAGGCTCAACTTCAACGCTTCACTGCCACTCACCCAGAACAGGATGATTTGGTCGATTGAGAAAAAGGTTGCCTCCAAGAACCTGCACAACCTTCACTGGGAACCCATTCCTAGCAGGGTTCGAAGGCACCAGAAGAGTAACAGCCCCCAGCAGGAAGAGCAGATAACTGGACAAAGATGAGACCCTGCAGGGAGTGTCAGCGTGAAGAAGTCATTTCGGCCAATGTCTTCGGCGTGGTTTTTTGGCCCGAATTCGGTTTTACAGATTGCGTCGCCAGACAACAGTTTGGGTCTTTCTGGGAAATTATTGACCTAGACTTCTTTTTTTTTGCCTTTCGCTTCACCTGCTTTAAAATTATTTTTTGTTGTTTCTCCTGATGTGACCAGATAAGGCGACTGCATCGCGAGAAAATGGTCAGAAAGAAAGAAATGGGATAGAAACCAAGACGGGATGGTCAACCTCGCCATGCGGGCACATTGCCACTGCAATGACAGTCATGGCGAGCATGCCTACGTGCTAAAGGGCATACCACTATGCAAGCCGAACGATTTCATGAATATGCATTGGTAACAGAATATATTACGCCGTTTAGGCGTCCCCCGATTGTATAACGAGGCTTCGCATCAAAAGCGAGCGCACCGTCTTACAACGAAATTGACAGGACGACTAGCTAAATTCGGGTCAATATAGATTTACAGACAACGCATTTTCCTCTCAACCCAATTGCCAGCACTGAATGAAAGAAGATATTGCGCCACACACTTAACGCTGGCTATAAGGACTAGTTAAGAAGAAGGGTTTCAATCACTCAAATATCGTACTACGTCCGTCATAAACAATAGCAGTTTGCTGCCCCAAATACCTAATTTCGTCCCATGTGTCACAACTTGATGTAGGCGTCTGTTTAACAGCTTTGCGCCACATAATGACCTGTGCAACATTTGTCAAGATTTGAGCCAACGAAGTGCTCAAACCCATCATTGACAGGGATCCTCCAGAGATGACATTTAACTTCCCTGACTTTCCTATTTCCCTAACAGTTCTAGGTTCTCTCCAGACATGGGGGAACATTGAAGACGTTTAAGGTGAAAGCGGTGAAACAGATCACTTTGGCGAATTTTCACCACACAAAATATGAAATCACAGGGGCTGGAATTTTGACTGGCACAACGACCACAGCAATTAAACTTATCAGTAAAACCACTGATGACAAAACACTCAAAGGAATGACAAAGTCGATAGGAATTACGCCGAAGGTTTCACAATCACTAAACTGAACTGCTAGTGAAAAGAAAGCGATTTCATCCTACTTAAAAAAATTGAATTTTTTGCACGAAAATTGAACAAAATCATTCGCATAACTAAGATTGATGGTTCGAGCGATTTGAGCGCGATGAAGACACAAAATGCTAGTAAAAGCATCTCAAAATAATTATCACCTTGAGTGAGAAAACCAACAAGAAAAAGTCATTATGGAGAGGCATTTCAGCCTCAGCGTTACATCTTTATTAATGATTGAAGCGTCTGAATCGTGCGTGAGGTTCTATTTTCGTACACCAATTCCCAGTTATTAAGGATGCACGTAGGCCTAGCGTGAAGGAAATTAATGACCTACAGCTAAACGGAGCTGGGCTAGCTGCAGGGGAACGGATATGTAAATTTCGTTATTGGAAATTCTTTTGTAATAACGTAATAAATGATATCAATTTTATTCTAATTACTCGCGGGGCACGGAGCTTTTTTCTAATTATGCAGATGACTTTCACTTCGCTGTTTTCTATTCTGGCACACCTGTTGTTGCTGAGCTCACATCGTGGGTTAGGCTTTTTGCAAAAACTGAAAACTGCTACCTGAATCTCTGCCCAAATTATTGACCCCTTTGGGAGAAGCCGAAATGTTAGCCATCAGCGACAAATTTTTGTTCGCCTATAAAGAGTTCAGGTATTTTGATCATTTGAACATAGAAAAAACTTTCATCCTTGATGCTTTAATTACGTGATTATCTTAATTAAACATTTCTGAACGTTGGAAATTGAACGTGTTTTCGGATACATTTTTTCAATTATTTACTGGAAAAATGAAGCTTTCAGTCATGCATACCTTATTTTAGTGGAGGGAATGGTCGCGACAGGAGTGAGGAAGCGATTCCTAGCAAATAACAGCCTTAAGACCACCAAAAAATTGCTTCCTATAAATGTTACTGAAATTCATTGTAATTATAACGCTGTTTTAGGCGGACTTTCTCCTCTCAAATAGGACGTGGGAAATTAACTTAAAAAAGTTTCTTCAGGAATTAGCATCTTTCCGTGTGTCTGTTTGCCACTCAAAGTCCAAACAGAACACAGGTTAAATCAAGGAGAAAGTCCTTTTGGTCTAAAAAGTCATGATTGTGCACTTTTTCAGTCTGGTTGAACATGATACTTTTATGCTTTATGTCGCAAAAAAGGTAATTTTCTGTGAAAACTGCTAAGACAAGGCTTTTTATAACAACGCTTTGAGATTGGCAATTGTTCTTTAGTCTATAGCACGAGGAAAACTTAAAATACGAGTTCGTATAGCGGATCACTGATTTTCCTGGTTGTTGCTTTTTGCATCATCAAAGTAATAGTTCGTTAAACAACGGTTGCAAAGTTTGTTACAGATTTTGAACTCGATTTCATTTGAAAGGCACAACTGCATACTCCAAAAAATGTGACAATTACATTTCAGGGTGGTAACCACTATTGTGTTCAATCATTTCCTAGTCGATTTGCATTCGCCAAAATAAAAAACCTCGACCCCATAGCTACAGTATTATCTTAATTGTCGCTGTTTTTGAGTGACAAAAGCACACTTTCGAATAAAAATTGAGGAAGCCAATACCTGGTTAGAACAGATTTTTAAATGCCACATTGGAAAGTTTCATGCAATGACCTTAAGGTCATTTGTTAGGCAACAGAATGATTCAGATCGTTAAGATTAAAAGTTTTTCAAAGAAAGTAACCGACTAAACCAGTGTAGTTAACGCTTCATTAATTTGACTCCCTAGTTGTGCCTAGCACTGCTTTGTAAGGTCAAGATATCTGGAACGACCAACCTGTTTTAGTTTAATTGCCAGTGGCCAACAAGTTAAAGCAATGAGATATACATGCTGGGTGTCCAAGAAGTCTTGTTGGCCAACTTTTATACTCGCTACATGTTCTCAGACTGTTTTCTGCTGGCAAATGGAATGAGTTTCGTCTTAAATTGACGGTGGACAACATTATTCCAGATCTTTCCAACTTCCCTGACATTTCCAGGATTGCCAGGTCTGGGGAACCCTGTCGTCCTTCTTGCACGCATGGCTTGGCTATTGATAAAATGGTAATTTCCGGGTAGTTAAAAAAGGAGTAGACGGTTGGTTGTCATTTCCTGTATTTGTGCAATCGAATCGATAAAACGTTAATAAATTTCAGTCTAATCTATTTTTAAATGATTTTCTCACAGGCGTCCAACGCCTTGTTTGCTTTTAGCTCCGCCATTTCGATTCCATATCGAGTGACTTTTTTGGGCAACAAGTAGTTGCAGGTGCACAACACTGAGCAGAAACACATTAGCGCAACAAACAATCCCAGAGAAACAACAAATTTTTTTTCCCTAACATAACGACCTGCCTGGCGGTCAAACACAAATCCCCACGTTGGACTGGCACTCACCCTATATACCTTCAAAATGGCGGTCGTGACGTCGATGGAGGGCTGTGTCAGCCGATAAGATGGGTCAAGAAAGATTAATGGCCGGCTGCAGAGGTATTCGTTAAATCGAAAATAAACTATTTGGCCATTAAAAATAATGGCCATATAAATCTTTCAATAACTATTCGGTGATGCCCATTCTGCCTTTTTGGAAATACAGCTGCATGTTTCGTACATGGCAAGACTGACTAGCAGCAGCCATTTTGCCTTTTTGACTTTGTTTTTGCAGTTAGGACCAGGGTTAATGAGAGAAATTAAGTTTATGAGCTCGTTAAAGCCGCGTTAAATCGTAATTGTATTTCATGCAACACTTACGCTGCGGATGCAAAATATTAAGACAATGATTGTCAGTTGCCCTATTGGTTTTCTTGCTCTTACACCATGTAAACTACTAGGAAATCTGGGCATAATTAATCCAATGTGGATGCTTTTTGGTCAAAAATTCCTCTTTCGAGTGCTTAATCACACTAATTGTTTGTTCAGTGTAACGATGGGTCATTTCGAATAGTGCGGGGGTGGGGTAAAGGGCTCTTTAAAGACCAATGATCAATCCCTCCTTTCCAGCCGCCTGGCAACTACTTAACCTTCGCTTTCATTCAATGCATTGACTATAATCACTATATTATAGGCGCGCACAAAATCACCAGGCGCTAATAGGGATTTTTGGGATACCGTCTGGCAGCAGTGGTTCCATCGCACGAAATAATGCCTCGCTCCCCTTTTGAACGCACCGGTTTGGACCCCCTTTGACTCATAACCTTTTAAAAAAAATGTAATCTCGCCTCCTATTTCAATCTTTTTACAACAAATTTCATACAAAACCATGATGCCATTTTTCTTTTCACGCCATCATTCCACGCCGCTCATCATCTCTGAAGATTTTTGATTTCGTCTAAAATTACTTCGGATGACCTGCCTTCAATGGGACTCTAAAGAAAACCGGAAGAATGGACTCGGTGGGCTACCGGGGATTATTCAAATTACGGCTTTGCCATTAAAATTTCTAAGGCGACGAGATTGCGCAATAACATTTTGAAAACTAGGCTGATTTCCGAGTGGTAATGACAATGTGCTCTGGTTTGTCGTCTTGCCAATGAGCGAGTTCAGGAAAAGGTTACGTAGGAAGGAAACTGGATGCGGACAGCCTCTTAAGATTTTTCAGGCTTTGTTTATACACAATAAATTCCCAGTGCATTGTTATTTCATCAGTTCACTGGCTCCTCCATGCCAGTGATAATGTCATTTTCTTCGCTATCGTGCATGGATGGACCACTGTTGTGGACGTTAATCCACGCCACCTACCGCCAACAGTCTCAAAAATTTACGAGGCTGAGAAGATGGATTTGATCAATAATCCGCACCAATCTTGATAAACAAGTACGGGTCATATTTTACTTATCTTGGACGAAATTAAAGTTGCTCCATTACCCAGCGGACCTAATTATCAATCAATTAAAGTCTTCCGGAAACAGGCGAACTGCACCAATTTCACAACTCCATAGGCCAGCCCATTGCGAAATGAAAAACAAGAGTCTTACCTGTAAATAAAGGGAAAACAAAATTAGTACGAAATCGATTAAGATCGGTGAACATAAGAAGGTTAAAGACAAACTGCTCCGATATCTATAACCATGCACCCCCACGAATTATTACAAAGTGATTCCAACATCTAACAGCAAAACATCAGTTTTGTAGAACATAGAGATTATTTTCAAGCTATTGTGTTCCCAATTTTTCGAGACATAGACGATGACCAATAAACACGCTTCCCAAAAATCGGTTATTGTCATCACAAATACACTGAAAACCTAGCAAGGTGCAGATCATCTAGACCAATTATTCGGTGTGAAAAGCATAGCTGATTTCAATCAGACTACCGGTGCTAATATTGAATTATTCGAACAAGGTATCTAGGCATCTGCCAATGTCAGTCTATCATTTACGAGCACATAAACTAAACCATTTTATGTTATTATTTGGTAATCGTAAACATCTCATGCCATAACTTATTTTTCGGGACCAACTATAGTCGAGTTACAACATGAGGTGAACTTTTTGAATTCAGAATATCAACTATCGCATGCGATATGATGAAGATAACATGAAGACAAATCGCAAATGTTTCACCGAATTCCAGAAAAAAATCCTTGTCAGACAAGGGGGATTGCAAATGCTCGGAGTGCACGAAATCCAGTCATGCACCTTTTTGCAGGTATTAAGGTAGGGACACCATCGCCAAACACCTGCTCCACCCTAGTGCCTTCCACCCACAACTGAAGCGCCGTAGCCATGCCCGCCAAAAAAAGCTAAAAGGAAGGCAATTAGCCCTGGAAACATGCATAGTACATTAGTGCACTATTAGCTCCTCTATGTGCATTGATGTATATCTGACAAAAAGTCCACCATTCAGAGTTGTTGTTCGGGCAACAACAAAAAACACAAGCCCTGACTACTAAGCTCGGCTACTGCCCACTTGCGTGCTCGCAGCAATTCCTCTTGCAATTCAATCAAATTACATTAATTGCTGTACCCGAATTCGCTGCAGCCATCATTTCATTATGAAAAAAGCAAACCAACCCATACATCTGTCTGTCCCTGCATCGAATAAAAAGGGACTGAGCAACCCCGTCATGCAAAGGACCAAAAGAAACCCATTCCCAAATTATCCACCATGCAGTACATGTAGAGTGCATATATAAGATGTGACATCGGCCCAATACTGTATTCCTATCCAACATAACACCAGTATTTACATCACCAAATCTCAAATACTTGTGGTGGGACCCATCTAGCTGGGCATCGCCATTTGAAAAAATTCAAATTTGAAAAAAGCGGCAAATTCAAACGAAAGAAAATTCGGATATGATTACACGCTGAATATGGTATCAACAATGAAAATAAGTTTAAATAGAATCCACAAACTTTGGCCAGCTTAACTGCCAGCGTTGCTTTATAAAATCAGATTGTATAGAATAAAACAAATCATGAAACAAGTACAAGAAAGATGAAACTTTTTTGGGCACATTGGCCGGATATGATCAAATATCTGATTCTGGCAAAAAATGGACATTTTCGTGGCTAGTTAATGCGGTTTTTCTGGTAATTTCATACGAGTTCGTTAATCTCATTAGCTGTTATGGCGGTGGCGTACTAACGAAGAAAACCCTGGGTAATTGAGATAAATTCAGCTGAATTGTCCATAGAATAGATAAGTAATTTAATAATGAAGCTACCTCCAACTATTCATTAGCCGACTAGCAGAGAGAAAAACAAAGTAATTAAAACGTCTGCAAATTGCATTTCGCTAGCGACATCGACGAAGAAAGGTTACAATTATTGGCCGGTTTTTTTAAACGGGGATCGCATTCACTCGTCTTAATTATTAAAATAAACATAGGAAGCGCCATCTTGGAGCAGCCATTGCGATTTAATGAGGCCGACTCTGGCACAGAAAGAGCATACAGTCCCCATTGAAATCAATTATAGCTTCCGAATGACAAAGACTTTTCCAAGTCATGCGCACCTGACACGACAGCCCGGGGTTACGTCACGATTCTTTTTAATAATTTAATACAAATAGTGATGGCTGAAGGGTCAACATTCCGAGGGGTTTAAATTTCATCACCGGAAGGGAAGTGGTTGCTTACGCTTCAGAACCACATGCCTCTTTTCCAGTGATGGAATTTAAACTGGGACATTGGCAGGCAAATTCTGACGATTTTCTCTGAATTTTCCATGTTCCCATGGTAGAAGTGATTTCGAAACGATCGTCGTTACTACTAGGTAAATCCAGTTGTGCAATCAAAACTGGTGCACTGCTGTAAACGTACAGAATCGAAAACTGCATGTACATACTGTAATAGCCCATTTGCAAACAGTGGTAGTAAGTAGCATGTTTAAAAAGCAAGAAAAGCTTGGTGCAACTGGTCACGCTTGTTCGTCACTTCATTGTCAGGTGTCTCATTGCTCAATTTAATCAGGTCTAGTTGCAGCTTTTTTCTGGCGTGTTTAATGTCTGGATTTTGTGAGAAATAATAATCATAATAAAATAAAACATTCTGATCATTTACATAACTTTCCTGCCTTTCTGGTGACTAGGAAACCAGTATGGCGTTTGCCAGCCTCGTCATTAAGCCTTTCATTTTCACATTTCCCCCCTTGATTTGCTTCAATAAACGGGCCTCGCCCAAAACTATTACGCCATTTGAAAACACCTGATGGTCAGTCAGTATGTATAATTAACGAGTCCGGAATCTGGATTGCAGTAAAAACGGATGACCAAAGGCTACGATGGAAATAGCCGGCTCGCTAATACCCTAAGAAAGAGGTCTTGATGGCCACCGAAACCACTCGTTCTTGTCCATAATAGTTTTAAGGCCGATGGTTGAGCCCCCTAGAAAAATCAAAGGGGGGTGCAAGTGTTATCGTTTCTCAACCCGCACTCAGGGCAAATCAACTCCACTTTCCCCTGATGGGTTCGCCATTAAAAAACACGCCGGACATTTAACATTCAAAACAATGGCTCAAAAAGCAATTAGGGTCAGCGAACGGTTGCCTGATGCTGGGTCGTCTGTCTCCTAAAGGGTTTTTTCAAAAATCTGGTTTGCAAAAAAAAAAAAAAAAAAAAAAATGAATAAAAATTTGAGTAACAGGAGGGAAAGGCAAGTTCTTGATTCGTCGATCCTTAATATGTTTTTAAGGGGGTATAAAGGCGTTTCGTTCCACTTTCAAAATGCAAACAAAATAAAAAAACGTATCAAGTTGATGCCTGCATTTTTCATATGCATGTGCGCAGTAGTAATTTCCTAGACAATTTCGTGATTCGAAATGTTTTTGGCTGCACTGTAACTCATTAAGCTTATGTCCTGCCTAGCATACTCACTAAGAAAAAGTCGGCTTGTCCTAACAGCTCGTAGGTTGGCAGTGATTGCCTGGCGGATGAGCAGCAATACAAATTTTAAGTTTAGATTAGGTTAGGTTGAAGAAGCAAACAAAACAAAGGATAAATTGAGACATCCAGGACAGATGTCATTCAAAGTGCTTGTCAAGTAGGAGCATGTGGTTGACATAATATTTTAGTGCACATTTGGATCAAGGCATACTGCATGATGTATTCCAAGCGATGTTAGGTACTAACAATAGTACAGAGACAATTCGCCTAACAATGGTAAATATGTCAATGTTACCACCAGTGCAAAAATGAATTTCAATTTTCTGCAAATGTGAACGACCCAGGCTCGTTACGTGTGAAAACGTGCAAGACCATCTCAAGATGAAGATGGGGGATCTTAGGTCGACCTTGCCAGGATGTTTCTAACAAGGTCTGCGTGGCGCTCCACCTCATGGAGTTGCCATGGAAACTGCGAGCTGGGGAAGAAAGCGGAGGGGTTTCATGTCGTGAAAGATACGAAAATTCCAATACACAATTCCCCTGACGACCCGAGCCCAAAGATGCAGGTGAAGGGGGATGCTGGCGTCGCCATGGCAACCGCATTGACACAGCCATAGTGGAGAAATTGAGAATGAGGCTCGAATGGTCCGCTCATTTGCGGACAGAAAACCTTATCCCCTTTTACATTTTCATTCAATACAATTAGAGGACAGCGACAAAATCCATACCCTTCCTAAGTAGTACACCATTATAAGAAATTTAATTTGGGCTGCAGGCAGCTCGTGTTTACTCAGGTAAACTACGTCTCCATACACAATCTAGTTTGGAACGAGATTGAATTTGCAGTCCGAATCGTCTTTTCCCCTACCCCATAGGGGTCGAAATCTCACGGATTTCGTGTCTCCATTAGCTTAGCCCCCCACAATCGAACTGAATGCAGTGAGGAATATGGCAGTTCCATTGCGTGAGTGGATCCTGTCCAATAACTCTCAGGAGTGATTGTTCGAGATGCAACTGCACACATGACACGAAACAAACCACACCAACCCATTGCTTGATGGACTTGTGCCAAGGCGTTGGTCATGTCAGTGGAATTACTTCATGTAAACCACATCACACAAGGAGGGGTAGCGAAAGCCACATTTAAAATGCAGGGTTCAATTCAATTCAACTCAGTACCCTACTGTCAATACCTTTCGGTACCATGTGGTAGGGAGTTCATACTCAAATTTACAAAATCATTTCCCTGACTTTCCCTGACAACCCAAGTAAATTTCCCTGATTTATAAATCGTGTACAAAAAATTTTTTAAACCTGCTCATGAGAAAAATATAATGTTTATTACTATCAACTTTTGGAAATAGTCAGCAGAAATCTCAAAATAATTAATAAACATGTAAAAGAGAAAAAAGATGTCATTCCTTTCTTTAAACATGTAAAAAATTATTTTTTAGGTATTATTTGGGATGGAAATTATTTTTCAATTTTGTTTTGTGGAAAAAACTGTTATTTTCCCTGACTTTCCCTGATTTTATTGCAAATAAACGTAGTTTTCCATGACTCTCCCTGACCATTTTGCTCTTCCATGACTTTCCCTGACATTCCCTGACTTTCCAGGTGCGTATGAACCCTGAAATTAAAGGTGGTCCACTGATATGTTCGGACACAGGATGAGATTGAGGTCTTTCCTGATTCAGTAGTTTTGGGCAACAAATTTACAAATGTGTGTAAAATGCTGAATGTACCAGTACCAAGGTACTGCAGTACTAAGGGATTAAGAATGCAGGGAGGGGAAATTGAGAGAGTCAAGGTAGAAAAACAAAAGTACCCTTCAGGTGATTGGGGTGAGCAGCCATGAAAGGAGCAGAGTTGATGTTGCTCACCTAACTACTGAGTGACCTTTTCCACCAGAGTTGTATAATGCAGCGAGGCAAATGAGAGTGCATGTGCGGGTGATAGATGGGACCAAAAAAAAAAACTTATTAAAATATAAAGTTAGGGCCAACCTGTCAAACCAGTGGCCAAAAAACAAGAACAGCCAGTGTTGGTCAGGGCATGCAGCCAAATTCCAGCCACTGGCGAGCAGCGGAAGGAATGCGAACAAGATTGGGGTAATAAAATTAAATGTTTTTATCATACTGCAGAGCCATTTGTTTCCAGGAGTGCCGGGGTCTAATATGGCAGCTCGTATTGGCGCATAACGCAAACAGTCCTAAGGGCAGGTGTGCAGTTCATCACTTAGTCATACACTTGATTCAATTTGAAGTCAATCAATGCGCAGGAAAAACAGTCGGGGGTCGAAATATGGGAAGGTTTGCCTTTTTAATTTATTCACGTGGACTAGCTGACTAACGCAGGGAGGGTGGACAATAAATTTATATACACGAAACAATGACCAATGGCCACAGGCCGCCTCGTGGGGATGGTCATAAACATGGCAATGCATACAAATTATACCAAAACAATGAAAGCATCGAAACTGCAGGTCTGGTACATGCAAAATGTGTTCTGCCAAAGATAATGGAATGGTCTAGTCTAGGTTGACTACAGGGAGACTATGAAAAACTTCAACATTGCATTCTTGACACTGAAGTAGACGAGTCGTGGTATTCATAAAGTATTGATGTTCACATTAGACTTGCAAATGCGATCATTACTACAAGATTTCTTACTCCAAGTCACAACAGATGCAAGTTTACATGACTGTCACCCCATCGGGAACGGTGGGTGAAACAGCTTTAACGTGCATTACATTGCGAATCTTACTTTAAAAGCAAAGCGTCAAGAACAGCTGTATCACCTACAGCTCAGTAAACTCGCCATCACTTCTACTGACACGCATTGACCTCCACAACGATTTCCCTTCTGAACAAATTTTCTTCTACAAGTACATGGTTTGTCGAGGGTATTCATAGTTTGGACCCTCCTCTCGCATTTGAGATGTGCTAATTCAATGTTTTTGTAGGGCACAGTGGTTTCATGCAATCCCATTACATATGCAAATAATTGCATTTTAAAGAGATCTTGTATTGAACTGCTGCCGGTGATGACACGTTGCATTTAAATTCCCAACCGAGTTTGGTGGTGCCCTCTTTAAATTCTAATCAACCCCCACTTCAATTTGCTGGCTTTTCCTCTATTTTTAACCCCTACACGCCCCCTTTTCTTGTCTATTAAACTCCCGCTACCGTTGGAGTCCTTACGCCCTTCTACTTCCTTCCGCTTGCCTATTACATGAGGGATTCTTCAGGTTCATTTTTATCTATTTGGCAAGCAGGAAGTTGCACTGATTGACGTTGAGCGCCATATTTCAAAAACCAAATTTATGGCCAATGTCTTGACGAGAACCCCTTATTGGGGCTCTATTAACCAGCTTAATTAAATTTTAACAACAATTGACCAGCTTTATAACACACAACTAACATTGAAGACTTTCACATGTCCACATTACTTAAATGGGTAGTATGGAATCAGACCGAATTGGAAGAAGTTTCAAAAGGTGAAATCCAATAAACATTCGTCCCGAAAACAAATTTCTTATGGACTAGGAAGTTGTTCATGATTTGCCAAGTCGTCCTTATTTTAATTAAGCGGGTCGAGGCAGGCACTCAACTACTTAAATCATATTTTTATTCGTTGCAGAGACACTCATTAAAAAATCATAAGTAGTAAATCTTGCACGGGCCACCCAAGTATCAGGCCTTTGATGTTGGAATAGCTAGTCATTTGCATAGGCAACAGTGATGCCGCAATGACAGGTCGTCGGCATCTCTCTATAAATCTAATTCGCTCAGAATCAACTTTTTTCTAGCATTGCATCGCCAATGCTGCAAAAGCGAGCACTTTACATTTTAAACTAGATCCAGTGGACTTCTGATGGTGGAAAATGAAAAACAGCGGGTCGTCGCTTTTGGCATGCCAGTTGGTTTTTACGCTAACATTTCCCTGAGTGACAAAGTCAATGTCTCTGTTGGCCAACCAAGCTGGCAAGAAATTCCTGATACGGAAAATTGGATTTCCTCCATGAATCTCATCGAAAAACACGTATAATTGGTGTATTTACCAGTAATTCTCATTGACAACTGACTGCTACGCGATGGATGCAATCGGGCAATATTTAGAGAAAGGATAAAAAATTGAATAAAAAACAAGGCTCGCAACGAGTGAAGGGAATCGGTTAACGTCCTGCAACCAAGATCTATTACAATGATTTTGTTCAAATTTTTAATTTGGGGCGTTTTCTGGAAAAGCGAGCATCTAAAACCACACGCGATCCTCGTTTAGCCACCTGGCTTCCCACGCAAACACATCATACGTGTATCAAAAGTGAAAATATGTACGACGTTAAGCACGGTGTGCCAAAGGAATCCATTCGGATTTATGGCTCGCTAATTCGCTATATAACAAAGGGAAAAAAGCACAAAAAAGGACGGTAGCATTTTCAATTATTCGAGTCGGAATTACTGTCGCGCATGTCCACTGCCTCGCTTTTCAAAACCTCTTATGAAATTGTCTCAAATAAAAGAGAAAAAAGTTTAATTGTGAGAATACCAGTTTCTCAGAATTCTCATTATTTCGTTCGGGTCGGGATGTTTTCCCGTCGTGCCTCACTCCTCCTTTTTGTTAGAAATTTCTGAAAAAGCACACGAAATTCGCAAAGTGAGCTGAATAATGGCTGGCCCAGATGGCCTGGAGCAATCAAAAGACGGCCATTTTAGTCTTCTGGGTGAGATTCATTTATTTTACGAGAAAAAATGCCAAGTTTGGAAAAACGATGGGAAACCCGGCAGCGAACTTTTCATCATCTAAAATTTATTTAGCGAGTTCTCTTTCATTTCTAATGGTGCAGCAATTCCACGAATAACGACACACGATAGTATTACCTGAGGCAGGCTGCAAGTCATTAGTAACTTAGCTTCAAAAACTCGCTTTAAATGCAGTCTATAATCGTCGATGCCATTAATGCTCATTGAAATATACATGATGAACCCCAAAGATAGTTTCAAAACTACATGACTTGCCACCATGGGCTCACATATCGAGGTGGACGAAACTCAATGTGAATTTACATGTGTGTATAACATCATCCAAAGCATGTTACATGGTCCGCTATTACATTTTCAAGTTGGAAAAATAAAGTATGATCATCGAATGAGACATCCTGTACGTTTAACATCAGGCAAGTGCAGTTTTTTATATAAATTTCGAGCATTTTTGCACGATGCTTCGCGACGCCCCTATAGGTATTTTATGAACAATAACAGCCATTTGTACACGCCGTCCCAGAATGAAGACTTATCAAGAAAATCGTTTAAAAGCTATGGATTTGAGACGAAGACTGTGTAGTCATCCGACCCGAAGGCATTGAAATACATAAAAGTGGGACACCCGGGTTACTTGGCTGTAGACCGTAATCTCAAGATTGGCAGCCCCCTGCTTGGAATTAGACTTCAGGTGTCCTAAAGACAGCCAAAAGAGTCCCACCCTTTTTTCATCAATTTTCAATCAAAAGACATCCCTCGATTGAAAGCAATGACAAGAGCCCCACCACTGCTTTACAATTTCTATATAAACCCAAAACAAATTTCGAGATGCGGAGTTACAAGGGCGTGGATTGCAATTCTATGCCCCATGCCAGTACATGTATATCGTACGGTGCCATACCACTCAAAACCTGAAAAACGTTTTTTGATAATGTCAAAGGCGTGCTGAGCACTGACACTATTAAAGAATGGAGTCTCGCCTGTCGGGAATTTCCTGCACAAAATGGCAGCCAATTTAGTCGAGATTCCCCCCTTTACGCTGTTTAATTTGGATCGAGTTCTCTTTAAGTCTTGGGCAAATAAAGGCGTTGAACTACTTCAGCAAAGTCTGAGCAGAAGCACGAAGGATGTCCCATGCTAAAAATCGCACTTTCAAGCTTCTTTCATCGACAATGTCTCTTCAAAGGAGTTTCACGGATTCAAGTTCTCCTATTTTTACAGTAAAAAAATTCGAGTGTTCATGCACACGCCATAAAATCTGGAGAGCAAGGGACGATTCTTGTGAAAAGTGTTTACTTTGGTAAGTTACTCCTTCCCAATAACACCATTCGAGCTTAGCAGGTAATTCCGATGCAATTTCGGTACGAAAGAGGCTTTTGAAAAAATAGCGATAGCAAACTCCCAGAGTTAAAATCAGGCAAACAGACTATAGAATAACCAGAAGAAAATCCCCTGATCTAGAAAGGACTGGAACTGAAAGTTTGTAATAGCAGACGTCGGTAACCATCAAATCATTAAATTTAGAACAAGCTGAAACGTGAGTTTAATTATCATAGTTAAGAGTGTGGATGGAAAGAAGCTCAGTGGATGCCAGAAATAAAAATCTCAATTTTTCTGAAATTATTTTAAAAGCAGTCCAGAATACATGTACATGATAATTATTATCGATGGAAGACCTCACTGTAGCATTCATGGTAAGTGATATACTGCACAAGCCGTTGCAAACAATGTGTTGTAGTTTCAAAGGAAAATTTCTATCGAAATATATGTATTGCCACCATCAACGTTATACATATCCAATAAGCAGGAATAATAAACCCATTCCATGCTAGCAGGGTGCATGAAACTATTTACAGAAAGTAATTAATGCTAATACACACGACCATTAAGCAACTTTAATTGCCGAGCAATTACGGGTTGGAAAAACAGGAGCAAAATAGCTATTTCGGAAAGAATAACCCGCTGGAAATGGGGAAAACTTCCTCGAAAACCTCAATAAAATGCTAATTAACAATCCTGTGAAATGATGGATGTGTTTACGAGCCAGTGTTTTGAAGCATGCAGGAGAGCGCCAAGACAAGACATCGATTATTATGTGCAATAGCTAGACTTCGCATTGTTATACTGACTGTAGATGAACGACCGACGCCCTTTCCAATAGTGGTAATAATAATTAGAAATTGAAAGTGGTTTACATGCATCCCAATGGATGTTGGATCTAGGCTAGAATCCATTAAAATATTGTTTGGTTTTCCATTATTACAAAGATATAGACATGTTTTCATCGGGATCCTAATAATAGAGCTTAATATCAAATATTGCAGGGCATGGCACCGATAATGTTCAGGGGCGAACCGAGTACCATTGAGGTTGCCCCCCAGCGCCAGTGCCGACATTCAAAATGGATCAAAAGTTCAAATATTGGTTTAAAAGTCTCCAGATAACAGTCCCCCTCCCCAATACATCAAAAGATACCCTGACACGGGTTAGATTGCATACATTAAACGCATTACAAAACCCTGAATACCCTCGTCATCAATGTTAGAACTCTAGTGGGTGCTTCAAATTCCTAGTTGAAAATAGATCAAAGGATCTCCTTCTCAAGATGAGAAATGTCAGGTGCGACAAATACATTTCGATAAGCAAGAAATGAGACAACATCGTAATGACGACTGTGCACACAGCCGCGATATAAGGGATCAGCGCGTATCACTTCAATGTACATGTATCTAGAATAAATATTGGAATAAAGGAATGTATTAAACCGAGGATTAACATGCAACTTCAGCCATCAATTCCCTTAATGAAATTCACGATTTGATGAGAACAGACTCGAGCAGCGTGTTACGACAAAGACACGCATGTAAATACGAATTTAATACCAGAACAGAAAGGAGATTAAATCATGTCAATTAAAAACAATCTGTTTAGTTAAAGATCCACGAAGACCAGAAAACTGATTTGCAATCAATGCTCGCAAATATATTCTCCGAAATGTTTGCCAGGTCAAATTTCACTTTTGTGGAGGGAATCTATAAACGAAACCACCTAGATGTTATTTATACAGTACGTACCATTTGAGAATGTGTCACCATTTATAGGTTGCTTTGGAATTGTTAAAATGCTCTTTATCTGTACAGGGTTGTACACTTAATATTTTATTTCAGAAACAATCGCAGCACTTTACATGTATAAGGAGAACATACGTGTATTGGTATGGGGCGTATTACACAAATTGTCGTTCAAACCTTAACATACACTGTACGAGTATAAGAGAAAGAAGAAGAAAAAATGAGGACTGACGAAGAAAACGGGCTGTGACAAAGCCTCGCTGTGTACATCCGTCGACATTAGGCAAATGCATCCTTAATTGCATTTAGCATCCCTTGGATCAATAAATGCTTTGCATGCAGTCTCAGTCAGCGTTATGCAGAATACAAGCCCATGCAACCTGAAATAATTCCTCATGAATGCTTCATGTTTGATTCGTCGAATATACTCGGAAAACTAACAAACGCTCCTGTTTTAGAGAATGCCAAACATGCGAGCAATTTATATAAACTGTAACGCCAGACATACGCTTGCTCAAAAGAAAAATCTGGTCGGCTGTTATTATCAAATGGAGAGCGTAGTTTTTCAGCTACAAATGTAAGTATGGTTTTAACATTTTTAAATAAATAGTGGCCATTTATGGAGCTGAGGACTGCAAGCTAGATCAGCAAGATTTTTAAGAAAGATTTTTTCGTCTTAGATGAAATTAACCAATGAGCAACAATGGCAAGACTGGTCTCAGGATACCAGGCTGTGCATGTAACAGTACGATTATGCTGATAAAACTGCGATTATATGCGAGTGTGTACAGAGGCCAAATGAGAAAAGCTGATCCACATATGCTCAGAATGACTTTTTGTGGAAAAGTACATCCTGAAGATTGGCTAAAGTGCATCCAAAAACAGCTTTAGTTGTAAATTAATAAAACTGTTCGGATACTTTAAAGATGAAACGTGATCTCCACATATTCAGAGAGAAGGGAGAGAAAACGAGTTTAAGAGACCAAGAATTTTCGAAGAAAATATGAATATTAATAAGGCTACTTTTGGCGAAGGTATGCTTCGGTGGAGGCACATTTGCGCATTTCCATATGGTTCTATGCCAAAATGACAGCACAAAATCCTTGATAAATGTAAAACGTATACATGTATCCGTTTGTACCCTTAACAATTTATTTTGCGTTAAGGCTTTTCCCTCACCTTAGCCATTTGCATGTACAAATATGCCAAGCAGCAGAAGCAGATGAGATTTCACGCAAAGGAACACTTCTGGTCTGAAAAAGTGAATATTTTTCGGGAGAAAAAAAGCACAACAAATTGCTTTTACATTACATGCTCCGTATGTTAACTTGAAAACGTGCGAAGCTGTGCATAAGCTGTCGAACATGGAAGATTCTAATGGACGCCTGTCATTAATCTTAACAGTAAATTACAAGGAAAAAATACCTAGTAGCCTACGGTACTATAGATTAAGCAAAGGCAACCGATTAAATTGGTGCAACCAGGCAATCACTGCCTACCTACGAGCCGTTAGGAGAAGTCCAATTTTTATCAAGGTCTATGTTGAAGTGGGCCATATAGCGAAGTATAAGTGAACATTTTATTTAATGCAAGAAATACGTAAGCATAGAAATGTGTCGTGATACTTCACTGAAATTGTCTATACAATGCTGAACGCTCTAACTTTCGTTTTAGAGCATAAGCTATTAATTTTTTGTGCACCTGCTCCACCAGTGAATAAAACCTGCAATTTTATATATTTTGCCTTCATGTTTTCCCAAACAGTCATCAGTCTAGGCATGTTATCTTCTCATGCTCGACCATTTACAAATAGATAGCCCATCTAAACGCCTAACTGGTACCTTTGCTATAGCACTTGGTGCCTTTCAACACGAGGTTACCATGACAACCACTATAATAGATTCCATTAGTGGAACAGAGGAAATGAGGCCCCTGATCCACGACTATCCAAGGCACCTCAACATTTTCCAATTACAATAGAAAATCGCCGTTTTGACATTCAGATTAGCACCGAGATTGCGTATATAGAAGTGCCAAGGAGCTCTGGAGTAAAAACCACATCATTGATATATGTTAAGAGGGACTTAACGATGAATGTGCACTGCACGAAGCTGACATAATTTGTACCCATGTAACAATGACTGATTCATTCGTTTCAGAATACCTTATTACCCGCTGGTAAACACGTTAATTAAGGTTAATGAAGATTTTCAACTGGAATTACCAGCAGCAGTTTTTTCCTGATATGTTGATAAGCTGATGAGTAAACATCCATTTAAAAATGTGGTTGAAATAAACTTATGAGGGAGGGGGAATGCAATGGCTATTGCTACATCACACATGAGGGTTTACCCATAATTATCATCCGTAAGGATTTGTATATGCAATGCGAAATGAAAATTCAAGTAAATGCATCATAATCGCTGCCTCTTGAATGTTATTCAAACAAAAAGCTCATCTTCCATTATTAAAAATGTGGCTAATTTATACTGGATTGCGTTCGTATAGCAACGTTAATTGCAGTGCTCTTCTCAGAAGGACTTCTCAGAAGGCTATGGAAAGATACCATTAAATAATTGGTATGAAAAGTGCACGACCACAGGACCAAACAGTTTAGTTTCTAGCAAATTCATGCGAAAACATAATCCTGAAACTACAATGACCTAATGATCATACGTTTCGAGATCAGATTTTGGAGATGATAAGTTTCAATCCTTGATTCATACTGGTTGCAATACCACCGAAAACATGTCTGGCAATAGTTGTTGGCAAACACAATCACAATAATCCATAGTTTGCCAAAAGTCTGCCATATGGCGCTCTAATTAAAGGAGAGTTTACCAAACTGATTGTGTATCAACAAACGTGTTTTCACTTTCCCATTTAGCCATTCCCTAAAACAACAAATCACTGTAATTAAAATTTCGGCTTGTCATTATTGAATCCCTGAAAAGTTGTCCTTCTTATATAGCAAAACTGGATAACGAAAAAAGTAAAATCCACTGACGTGGCAATATAGTGTTTCTCAGAGATGCTCTCCTGACTCATTAGCCAAGCTATAAAGCAGTTTTTATCCCCACATTGAATTTAATTTTATGCCTCCTAGGGATACCAATTAGACAAATTCTTTATCTGCGCTAATGGGCCGTCTAATTGCACGCCATTCAAAATTTAACATCGGCGGACCAAATATCCAGGCAGCCAAAAACAACTGCAAACAGTAAAAAGTTCTTAAAAAATTGTAGCTGGGAAGCTAAAGCCCAAACACTTTCAACATACCAGCATTGAGTGCTGTAATTTCGTACTTTTTAATACTTGGTCTTTTGTCCCCCAATTAAATATTTATCAATTCGTTTAATACATTTCATTAGCATGGGAATTTTTGAGCTTCAGCTTTGAATGAAAGAATGTTTAATTCTCGTTCACTCTTTCGCTCATCATTATTCGTACAAAGCAAATTTTCTAGAGCCACTGGCTAATTTTTTTCGTTTCTGGTTGTTCAGGTCAATTAAATATTAACGTCTACTGTCTGTCAGAAATTTCGCTGAAATATTGCTGGCTAGCGAAGTCTACAAACTTTTACGATCGGTAATATTTGCAGACAAAACTATTAATTTATGGTAGTTTCTTCCACCATTCTGGCAATTTAGCATGCACCTATAAGTTATTTATGTACGACAAAAAAATTATAACTATAATTGGTTGCTAATAATAAGGTTAACCATGGTCGTAATAGGCAAAGCATTAATGGGTGCAAAGATTTTGCATTTAGACAACTGCAGCACACGTGTTAGTGGTTGGCTCTAAAAAGCTGCTTGGTATTCATAAGACGACGTTCAATGGGCAAAAAATGAACAAGAAAAAATTGGCAGACTGAACATTGGGTATGCACGTTATACGATGCATAGCTTGGCAATGCATAAAAACTGATGAGAAAAGCTTGACAATCTGGGAGGGGGCTACTAGTCTTGAAATGGCGAATGTTGATTACAGGTCTACAGAAGGGGGGTTATCTAACTACATTAGGCTCAAAATTTAGCCAAAACATGGGTGAAAAATCTGCGGCCAAGAGACAAGTGATGGAAGGGTTTGGTGGGTCGACAACCACCAACCATTTCATCGTTCAACGCAAATAGCGCCGCTCATACCTTACATGAGCACTAAAACATTATTGCCCCACTATTGGAACCAAAAAAGATACTTCGATGGAGTTGGGAAATTTGCAATGGCTATTTAACTGACAACTATTAATTAAATCGGACATGGGATGGGTTCACCTGGAACAGCAACGGACGTTACACTAATTAACATTCTGGCACGTTTTCATGGTCAGAAATCTCTTAACGTCACCCTCAAAGTTAGTTATCTGGTAGGCTAATGAAATTTATGGTCTGCTATCACAAAAAGCCGATCTCATGATGAAAGATGATCAAGCATAGGTGATAGTTGATGGGTTAGATGGAAACAGTCATTCATGGGTGACAACACAGGTAAATACTGCATAAAACTGAAAAAGTAACTGAAAAATGCGCCACTCAAAAAGTCAATGTGTACGAGCTGATCTAGTTTGATCTCACTTAAGCACATCCTGATGCAATGGGGTGAGTGGCAAGCTGCTAATCGCACCATTAAGCTACCTAACAATCAAACATTACCAGAGAAAAATTCCAGACGTCTGAAATTCATTGGCAAAACCATAAAACATGAAATTGTGCCAATAATTTGAAGGGGAGGAGCAGCAAACACCGAACCATTGCAACCTCCAATGCTTGATCACCTCCAAATATGTCTGGAATCTTGGAGATATTGCCAAGACTGCAGAAGAAGTCCAAGGTCATCAATCACTGATGCACCAACGCAAATCCCACCCCCCATTGCATGCCGGATACTTCCAGTCACCAGATGGCACATGGGATGCACCGGCTCATTAAGACAAGGTTCGTGGACAGACGACATCAACTCTTTGAAGTGATTAGCGATGGAGCATCCGGAAACATAATTGCCACAGACACGCTTTTGGGGCCTCCCACGAACATGGCATGCAAAAATGTGACTTTCAAGACCCAGCATTTGCGGGTCATGGAAGCATTTGGGGTTCAAACACGTGGTTATCATTTGGACGATATCCATCAGAAATGCCACGCAGGAAGTGCGCTACATCAATAGGAGCGTTTAATCTGTTACATCGTTTACTCTAGTTGTTTTTTTCTTGATTCTGCCTTACGTCATGCCCACAACAAAAATAATCCATTAATTAGTTGTGAACACAGAGCAGTCCCAATTTGCGCAAACAAAACCTCCTAACAAAGCACTTCCATGGATATCTGCCCAATAATAATAGAAAAAGCGTTGGCACTGCCAGACAAAGCCGCGGCTTTCACCAGTGCAGCGTAGGGAATCAATTTATAGATTATTCCATCACCATCGCCAACTAAACAGATATAATAATTTTCTGCACAATGGCACGATATATCATTCACACTATATTTCTGCGTGTCAAAAGGCACCATGCTCGTAAAATAACACGGGCGAAAAATGCGAGCGGGGAGAGAAAATCTGAATGAATGAAGAGGAAAAAAATAATAATATCCGCCCGTAACCACATTAAGGAATCGGCAGATCAATACTGTTGAGCTATATCAAAATGGGATGTAATAATTATCAGCATTGTCAGCAGCTGCATGGCAATGCGCCCGTTGTACACGCCTGATTTGGCCACATCGTGATTTATTTTTGTGTGAAAAAAGCAAAAACGATGGGTCCTAGTTAAATATCAATCCCATCGAACTTAAATTATGACAGCAACTGCATGGCAAATTCAAGTAAATAGTTCAAGATTGTGCGGCTCTACAAGAAAAGCCAACAGTATGCATGGAGTCTTAGTAGCTTGAGCAGCTTAGTATGTTTTGAAGCTTGACAATGAATATGTAACATCAAAAGCAAATGAGTGGAATTCAGCATAGTTTTTTCCCCAAACAATTGTACAATAGGCTTATTACACGAATCAAATATTTTCATTGAAAGTATGAACTTCAAGAAAGGGTTTTTGGAAGGTATTGGAAAGTTCCTGACATATGGAACCACCATATAACAGGACCCCACAATGCGATAGCAAAATCCTCAAGCAGAAATACCGTTTAGATGATTGTGACAATAAATGGTATGGCACACAAACACGTTGTCATCAGGGTAATGGGTTCTGGCTTTGCAAGCAGGGTCTGATTCGCACAATAAATGTATGCGCGCTTACATGAAAAGCAAAAACGCGCACTAGCTGGCTCACTCTCGCATACAGTATATATAAGCTTCTGGCCTCATTTCATCTCCAATCCCACACCCACCACATAAAACCATATCAATTCATGGGAAGTTTATGAGAAATGCCATTTCTGTAGCAACAAATACGCTCGGTTTCTTTGCAAACTCGCCTTTTTCACGAACCGCTGAACACTAGACAAGAATACTGAAAGTTCAATAAGCAACGTGGTCAAAGGAAATAAAAGGCCAGATCTAGAATATAAAAAATTGGGAAGCGGATGAAAAACTGAAAAAGATCCTGAAAGGGCGTTTTGTCTCATTCCCTTCAAATTAAAAACATATATTGGAAGGACAGCCGAATGTAATTTTTTACGGTGTAATGAGTTTCGCAGATAGGCCATTAGGAAATGTCATCCAACTACTAGTAGAACGCGGAACATTTTAAAGAGGCGCACATTTGGACTTCATATGTAAGACCAAACATAAAAAACTAATGAGAAAATGCAACCTCTCATTGATGCTTTCAAACAAACTATACCAAAATGGTTGGGGAAACTGTACGCAGCTACCAAAGAGGTCTCTTTCAAGATTATTTTGTTTTTAATTAGGAAAGATGCTTTGGGACCCAATGTCAATCTTGCCATTTTCCAAATGAAATCCTAGTTCACGATCCTCATTATAGTCACAGCACGATATGGCAAGAGATAACAGTATTAATCATGGACAAGACCCAGAGATTGCAGCAAACAACATAAGAATAAGACATTTGAGTAATGCAGTGGTAAATGGTCATAGCTACAGTAAACCAAAGTCTTGTAATGCGAGGATCCTCCACAATTTTATGAGTGCATTTCGTATGAAAAAGATTATAAATGTGGAATAATTATGGGCACAATCATGTGTTTCTCAAAGTGTTGAATTTCTACTGCATGTTAGGGAATGCTTATTTTCAGTTCACGAAGTGCTTTGGTACTATGAAATCGGATGAAAAAAAAATCCCAATCTAGAAACTAAATGCAGCTCACGTTTCCTCTGATCCTGATGTTATTTTCTTCTATATTTTCGCCATCAATGGCAAATTGAAGAGGAGAAAATGAGTGTAGCGCCACGAAGACACGAAGAAACGTGCTTCTTGGTAAGCTGTCTATTTCTCTTAGTTATTTGCATTGAGCTTTTGTCGGGACAAGGCCCCCACAGTCCCTTATCAGCTTCCCTGCTCAAATGCAATGGCAACAACAGAAAATTCATTGTCCAAGCCACCTCATTTCTTGGCTGCTCCAATTTGGGATGATTGGAGGCCTGCGCAATTCCACTCTGTAATCAACCACCACACACAAGGCGGTTTCGTGGTTCTCGCACCCACAAAATAGCCGATCTAACGAACTTACAAAAAGTCGTAATGATCCATCGTTTCTCCATCTACCCTTCCCAATGAGATTTGCTACCCCCTCGCACTATTCAATGAAAGGACTACTAGCCATTCACATCACGACTGCATTTCTTCATCCAAACCGAACTGCTTTCCTCGCAAGGTTTTGAGTCACTCACTAAAAACGTATAATGGCGAAAGAAAACTAATGCAACAAAATTGTGGAAAACGATGAATCGCCAATGGTCTACAGCACAGCTACTGTATATTTAAACTGGTTTCCTTCATTACTCAAAAACCGCCTCTCAGAATCTCCTGGACACCAAAAAACCACTAATCAGGATGTGTGAAAGTGGGCTTCTCCTAACGGTTTGTAGACAAGCTGGAATTGCCTAGTGGTTAGGGGCAGTAATTAGAACAGCTTTGGTAAGCTGGGGTTTGCAGGTTTAGAAAGATTGATAACTTGCTACAGCTGGGCACCTCCGAGTGCCCATGTCATAAACTGTGAGGTGATTTTTGACGTCACATGGGGCTGCTTAGCCCTACATGCAATATCAATTTTGGTAACAAAAAATGGTTGAATCATGCCGGCTGCTTTAGTCCACTCAACTCAATCCAATCCTAATCATCGTTCGCGAAACCCATCAGCGAGCAGATGAAACCCAAACCTCACCCATCCTCGCGAGTATAGCGCCACCAAATTAATTTTGCATAAAATAATTTGCACACATATGAAGCCATTATTCTCCATAATAAATGAAGCATTTGGCTGAAAAGAGTGCGGGTGGCACCATCTGCAAAATATTGAAAATTAATGCCATAAACCAAACAAGCTGCTCCCACGACGAACATCAGTACCCTATGAGAGATCAATCACCGTAAATAAGCCTACAAACACAGTCTGAAAAACAAATCCAAGAAGAAAAATAATAGCGTGAAGCTAAATTGTAACTTATGCAAATGGTTAGGCATTAGCCCAAGAATTAGAAGTTTGAAAACAAAGGAAACCTCCATACATGGCTGCTACCCAAAGTGCTACAAATAGCAGGTTTCAGTGGCAATTTTCTGCCCCTATTTTTTTCCCAGAAAGGGGTCGATGCAATTTGCATTTTTATTCGAAGTCGTTGAACAAAATTTCATTGGTCAATTGCACCGCATCTAAACACCTAAATCCGGTCAATTTGGCAAATATTTCATTGGCGAAACTAAGCATTCATCATCGTATTTGGTACACGGGTGTAATTACAGTACGATTCTTGTTTTTAACATCCTTTCTAACCAGGTGTTATATTCATTTCCATGGTCCGTTTATTTTGGTGCATCCAAGTCCACCATCTGCTCACCGTGCAGTCAGTAATCGACGACTGACAAGCTGCATGAGCCGTTTAATTTTCGATGTGTATTTTTCATTTTTTTGAACTTTTTTAGCGTCAGCCGGATTTCCACGTGTGCTGCTTTTAATACAATCTCCCTTTCATGCATGGTTGAAAAGTTATGCATATTTTTTGTTATTAATGCCCTTTTTTAGTGAACAAGGATACCACATGGTGTAAACAATGACATGTTTTAACCTTGAATTACACGTTGATAGATCACGCACGCTCAAGCAATTACAACTCATTAAACCAACGTAAAGTAGCCTGATCAATTAAAAAGTTGTTCAATGTTACATATCCATGATCTTCATGAAAATTTAATTCTGCGCACTGTTATTGCATAATTGCTTTCTATTGTGGCTACATTAAGTATTTCATAAAATTAGCTACACAGTAAATATTTGTAACCACTTAATAACGTGCTTGTGCTTAAATAGGCCCGATACAAAACAATTAGCTTTTTATTTTTGTATTTATTAATAAACAAGTTATTGGAAGACCTATTTGGCATGCAGACAGTTTCAGCAACATGCTAATGCAGCTTGATTGAAATAAAGGGATCCAGGACGTCCCAGGTAGCAGTTTGGTTGTCAAGTTTTGACTTCCATATTTTTTCAGACTTATCGCTCGTCCAATTACATTTGCATAATTAATAGAGTAGCTACTGTTATGAGAAACACAAAAAATTGGAAAATAAGTCTGGGTTTTAAATTATTAACGGCCGTCCAATAACTATTGCAATGAAATAAATCCGTCATATGTAATTACAAGACGACTTCTGACAAGTCGAAAAAAATCTTTCTTGGGAAAAATTTCTCAAAAATGTCGAAAGGGTGACTAAACTGCCTTCGCTACGCTCTTAAAACACAGACAGGAATTTTTTAAATATAAAAAATGGGTTAAATATGAAAATAAATCATAGCAGGAGCAGGTGTATAGATTAACTAACTGGTTTTAAAAGTTAGGAGTAGTTATATCACAAAAGCGGATTCATTTTGAAATTCCAGAAAATAAAATGTCATTAAGAAGCTTGCGAGGAGGCATTAATAGTCGTACATTATATTGGGTCAATTATTTCGTGCCTTGAAGCAATAGACAGGTAAGAAAATAACACCCCAAAAAGCCCGATGTAATTAAGCTCCCTCACTAGACAGTGACATTGAGGAGCAAAGGTTTTTAACCTTTTCGAATGGAAAAAAGTTTGGATAAATAAATACGCTCGGACTGGACAACTGGAGACATTGGAAAAACGGTAGCAATTAAAAAGACGATCAATTTTTATATTAATTAATTCCCTAATCAAAGCCGACCTAATCTGCTACAAAAATGAATTTCGTGTGTGTGGCATCTCTATTAGTAACGCAATTCACTTGACAGGGCAAAGAAATTAAACTTAACGTCATTACATTAGTGAATAAATTTTCCTTTTACGTTCGTACTAGTATGTAGACCTGGTTGCTTCAACGCCCATTTCATAAAAATATCTTACAAATTGATTTTATTAATCTAGTCAAACTTCCTTAGGGTATAATGTATCTTCCGAATAAAAAAATGTGTTATAAACCAAGCCCTTATCCTATCATCGTTATTAACAGAAATTGTATTAATTTTCAGGTTTATTCAAAATACATGTAAGCTTACTAGTAGGTGGTTGATCATCTACGCTTTGGAAGGCTCAAACATTACAATACGCTAAGGGCTGTCTCAAAATTTTCTCTGATTGATCAGTGTATGATCATGGCCTACCTGTGTACAGATCGTTTCAATCGATACATTCATGTATTGGCAATGATCATCCACAAATTATAGATTGAACGTTGAAGACGATTGCTTGACGCTGTTAGGGCAATGACGTTTTCAAGTCAGAATGGCATTAGACGAGCCTTACATAGGACATTACAGAGTGCCAGAAAACACAAAACGGAAAAGTGTGACGTCACCAAATTCCGGGAAATCTCTCCACTGCAATGTCATCACATGTTTCGTTTTCGATTTCGTGTTTTCTGGCACCATTGTGTTTACCATACAATCCATTTCATTCGCAACGATTATCCCAGTAGGACATTAATGCCATTGAAATGTAGACTCATCGAATATTATTAGATGCAGATTACGAAGGCACGGAGGCAAGTTGCTAAACTC
Organism: Cylindroiulus punctatus; assembly: GCA_034695085.1. Classification (NCBI taxonomy): domain Eukaryota; kingdom Metazoa; phylum Arthropoda; class Diplopoda; order Julida; family Julidae; genus Cylindroiulus; species Cylindroiulus punctatus. Next base: position 28,815 of record JAQFYZ010000968.1, read on the forward strand.
ATTAAAAGCAAAACAAGCAGCGTATCTCGTCTGGAGCGCATTTTCGGCCGCACTACCCGCCCTTACACAAAGTGGATTGTGTGATTAGATTGTCTAATATCACGTTCTCCTTTTAATATTTCAAATAAAGATTTCTGCGATGAGTTTTATCAACGCTTGAATATTCATGAAGACGCCACGGCCTCGCAGCTCCTCCTAATGAGTCTTTGTTTGAAGCTGCACGAACCTTTTATCGATGACTTTAATAATTTAATGGTTGCTGAACGACATTTCCCCCGTCCGTAGTTGACATAATTGACCGCGACTTGACCTTGGCCCGTGGGCTAGGTTGACCTGACCGGTGCAGGGAGACCGGTTGCAAATTTTCGACCATTTCATCCCCTCAACCTAATAACTCGTGCCCAAAACGAAGTAAGCTTTAATAAGTCCACCAGTGATAGCCTCGATAGGCCTAGGGTTGATTTTTGCATGAAGTGGACTGGAGGGTAACAGGAGTGGCGAGGTGCATACCAATGAACGGGACCCCCGCCCATTTTTACCTCCTAGACGTTCTGAATTTATTGGGAATGACCAATTTGAAGAGGGAGGGACGTCCAAGGGGAAAGTTAGGGGACAACGCCATCTTGGTTTTATCGAAAGTCTAAAACCAATGGATCCTATTACAGGGATTTCATACTCAAATTTACAAAATCATTTCCCTGACTTTCCCTGACTTATAAATCGTGCAAAAAAATTTTTTTTAAACCTGCCCATGAGAAAAATATAACGTTTATTAATATCAACTTTTGGAAATCGTCAGCAGAAATCTCAAAATAATTAATAAACATGTAAAAATTTATTTTTTGGGTATTTTTTGGGATGGAATTTATTT
>JAQFYZ010000969.1:0-29648 GCA_034695085.1 Cylindroiulus punctatus
CCAGTCGGTGTATCACCACTTCACGTCACCGGAGTCATTTTGCTCCGAAAAACTTATTATTATTATTATTATTATTAAGGACTTCCTGACTTTAAAGAAGTCCTATTCAAGCTCTTGATGCCTGTAAAGTCAGGCGAACGTCCTTGAAAACTTCCAATGACTTGAACTGGACTTCACAGAAGTTACATTGAAGTTCTTTAAGGTACTCTGCTGTCATCAAAGCCTATGAAGTAGGGTTGAAGTCTGGCAAAATCGCTGGAGTCTGCAGTCTGTTGACGAGGTTGGACTCGTCCAGACTTGTGTAACAAAACGCACTTCATTCCATGCTTCGATGACTACTCCAGACATGACCTGCGATTTCAGTGGGACTGCAATAACTAAAGGATGACTTCCAGGACTCCAATGCCACGTCAAGGACGTCCTGACTTTATAGAAGTTTCATTCATGTCCTCTGCAGCCTGTGAATGAGGCTGGACTCCCCGGACTAGCAGTGACTTCACGAAGTTCATCGACTTCAACTCAGACTTCGGCGAATTTAGGTTGCGTGACTTACGTTGCCATTGATGGCGCTGATGTCATAGAAATTCTGGCCACTGATGTCGTATAAGTTCAGCTGAAGTCAATGGAAGTCTGTGGTGAAGTCATTAAGTTCAGCTGAAGTACATTAGTGGCCAGGCTTTCTATGACATCAGCGCCATCAACGGCAACATAAGTCATTAGGGGGCATCATCAGCAGTCAAGGACTTCTTGGCTTTACCGAAGCCCCATTGAAGTCTTCCAAGTCCCACTGCTGTCGGTGAAATCTTAAGTCTGGCCAAATCTCTGAAGTCCACAGCCTGTGAACGAGGCTGGACACCTCAGGCTTCATCGCCTTCAACCCAGACATCAACGACTTCAGTGGGATAACCATCATGTACACCTGACTTCAAAAGTTGCCCAGCCCCTCGGTAGAGAGAAGCACTTCGGTAAACACTAAGGTGCTACTAGTAGATAATTATCTTCATTTAAAAGTCGATGAGCAAAAATCTAAATCTCAGAATCACAACCTAAATCACAACATCAAAGATTTACATCCATCCATGCACTGAGAGGTCTTACCTTGAATCGCTTGTCCTGCAGCACTTTTTTGATGGCGACCAGTTCGCCCGTCTCGCATAGCTTAGCTTGGTAGACGACTCCAAAGGACCCGTTGCCAATGACCTTAGTGTCCATGTAGGCCACTTCCTGCGGTCGGTCTGGCCCCTGGCCTGGAGTCGCCACAACCGTGGTCATCTTATTTCCATCTTTGCCTGCAAAGGAAGAGAAGCAATTGTCAGATGGGTGGTATTTGAAACACAAACATTACAGACAATTCATCAAGTTAAGACGGATCATAAAAAGCACTTCGAAAACCTTTGAGGCGCCCCAAGAACATATATTTCAATAAACGCGTACATCCAAATGTGCACAAAATATGTATACTTCAACTCTACTGTCCTACAATTGTGAGAAATCCCCCATCGATTCCATTATCAACCTTCCAAGTTTCTAAAAAAATTCCCTGAAAAATGCGAAAATATGACTTACATATGCCAATGTATAAAATGCTATATTTATTGTTCATTGTTCACTGTAAACATGAGGTGAACAAAAAATTTAACAAGGTACCAGTAATAGTGCACACATCTTTATAAAAAAAACTTCAAATTTACAGTGTCATTATTGATCGCTTCCACAGAATTGCTTGCTTCGAATGATAGCTTGAGTTAATAGAAATATCCTACCATACCCAGGTTTAAAAAAAATGTCTCTGACTATTAAAAATGCAATAATATGACATGTGCCAACGTAAAAATGTATGTACATTGTCATATGTACCTAATAAGCATTGTTTATAAACATGAGGTGAACACAAATTTGAATAAGTAACCTGCAACAGAGCACGCATATTAATAAGAAACTTCAAGTTTAAAAAGCTGCCCACCCACGCTAAAAGGATTAAGAGGCAAAAGGTCACACCAGCTCCCATTTCATTCATGTTTACATTATGCATTTCAATGGTAAAAACTGGGAATTCCGTAAATGAAGCCACTAGGACTTGAGGGCATCCAAGTTATGCTGAGCTGACTAAGTAAAAGTAATACCATTTCCAGGCATGTGGCCAGCTTTGTCGCATTTTGTCACATCCAAGAATTGGACATTTGTCACATTTTGTCACATGCTAATATCGCATTTGTCACATTTTGTCACATGCAAATGTTATGCAATTTATTCTTAGTTCATCAAAATTCTCACAAAATATACTGTATCTGCAAAAATGTCTCATCTCATTCAATTTTTTTTCCTTTTTACACGTTTTGGATAACTGATTTAAGTTTTCATCAGCAACCTATTGCCACCTTGCCGCTTTTAATGGTGACATTTGCAGCTTCTACTTTCACAATATATGTGCAGCTGGTACTGCAGGCCTCATGTCACATCTCCATTCGTGCATGCAACATTTTCTGGGCTTTTTCCTTCTTTTTGGTCATTTCCTCTTCATCAACAGACTTTTTTTGAGCCCAGTCTCCCTTATAATTCTACAGATAAGTCATGCATAAAAGAGATTTCTCTCTTTATTTGTTACATTTGTCACATTATTTTTCATTTTTGCAGAAATTGTCACATTTTGTCACATTTGTCACACAGGTTTCAAATTGTCACATTTTGTCACATTGGCCACATCCCTGCATTTCTTGACTTCTGTGTCAAGAGTTGTTAAATTTCCCTATTATTTTTAAAATTAATCAATCTTCCTGACTTTTCCAGGTTACCCAGGTCGGGGAAACCCTGGCATAGCACGTGTGCAGTTGAACCTGTTTGAAATAATATCCTGTCTAAAATAATATTTGGCACAGGTTCCGAGAGTATGATTTTTGACAAGTTCTACTGTAATGGGTTACTATTGTGTGTATTACTGTTGTTTTTATGGCCCTGTTAGCATGGCTTAGGCTAAGGGCTTAATGAGGGCGTGCCAGCGCCCTACAAACGAGCACGAGCAATTAAGCAAGCTCGTTAGTATTCATCGCGCCAGCCCACCATTGTGCCGGGAGGAAGTGCCGCTCGAGTACTTCCGCCTCCGAAACACATTCGGGCCCAAAGGGCCTCCACTTAATCACTCTACAAATTAAGAGCGCAGTTTACACAGGGGGCGCAGCACCCCATCCCCCGAGTCACGTGGGCCCCAGCGCCCATTTTTCATCAGTTTCTGATCTCGGGGACCATTAACAGCCCCTACATACAATTACCCCAGAAAAAAGTCGTTTAGCACCGAACGTTTCATGCAGATTAAAAGCAACGCGCCACTCAATTAGGATAAAAAACAGGCAAAAAACCCGCAAAAAATGCGAGCAACCGCAGCGCCGTAGCAGAAAATTGCGGTTGCGCAGCTAGTTTTGCGATTAATGTAATCAAGCCCCCATCACGACGGGTTTTAATCAAGTTTTTTATACCGGCCTCATTGATTGAAAACTGTTTGTAGACCCGAAATCCCAAAAATGCTGCACAACCAAGATGGCCGCCAAAGAGACGTATGCGCAGGCCGCCATTTTGTTTCAAAATGGGGCATCATCACGAGTCCTCATCAGTCCACGTGTGACCAGATAAACAGTGTGACCAGCTTCCAAATCCAAACACCTGAATAAACGAAGTGCGCCAAACCATAACGTCTTAAGTGCCAGAAAATCAATTTTTCAGGAGTCGAAAGCTGAAAAACTGAACAGTGTCGTCAATTTTTTTTGATACAATTATTTTTACACACAAAAAACAACAGATTCAGATGCTGTGAAACACCGAAATGTAAGAAAATAGCAATGAACACTTCATTCAATAGGTTTGATTTGCTAACATTTTTACAAAGATTTAAGTGTCCCCACTAATAAGCGTACCCTATCCACTGTTGCTTAATTTCCTTTTTTGTCACTTATTAATCAATTAAACCTTGAAAATGGCCACTACAAGCATGGGAACCCGTAGGGAGGGGCAAGTTGCATGGCACTTACAACGTTTTTGGATCAAGGTCCAAAGCACCTGGTATAGCTGTATGAATTTGACCTTTACATGGTATTTTTTGTATTTATCCCAACCGGAAATAACCTAAATATACACTTTAGTTATTGACGAGGCAATCACTTATAGCCTACAGACACTTAGGAGAAGGAGCTAGTTGAGAGGTCAGCAGTAGGGCATATAGCGTAGTAGAGCCAACAAGGTGTAACTAAGATTTGAATGAAGAAGACACCAGAATCTAGTGCAAGTGGGTTCCAGCAATGCTTTCTTTACACATGAACGTTTACGTCACGTTACATCGTTTAAGTTGCGTACGGAAGCCCACACGACTCGTGCTACTCAGTCAATAAAGTGGAAATGAATATTAATAATACGATTTCAACTTCAGGTTCTCTGGACGGCTTTTTGGACCTAACCCAACCCAACCGAACCAAACCTAACCTGCCATAAAAATACGCATTAATCATACATTTAACTTATGTCATAGCCAATCCTAACCGGTATACCTATGGAGAGTTGCCGCTAAAGTGCAGAAGAACCCCACTTTATTTAGCACCAGACTCGTATGGGCATCCGTACGAAACTTCACGGCGTAACGTACACGATGTGTGAAGTACGCATTACTTTTGGAATTCACACTTGCCTCAGTCTTCAACATCAATGTGTTTCGGAACCAAGATGGCAGCCAGAGAGATGCAAAGGAGAAACGCTGCAGATTCCAGGATGCTCAACCAGCTGCGCATGCGCACTGAGTGGCCCCCCATTGCAGTTATTCGTCATTCCATCACCTCATTTGCCTGACAGGTCCCTGGATGGGCCCAACTGCGCCAATTTGCAAATTGCCAAATTACGATGTTGCATCCTGCGGAGGGCACCTACGAGACTCCGTCGGGATACGCAAATCAGCGCCTGTGATAAATAGGGTTATCCGAGATCATGTTAGAGCAACGCAAATCTGCATTTATTAGCAGCCATGAATAATGAGGCGTAGGATTTATGGTGTTCATTTCGCTGTTCTCTTTTTTATTTAAAAATCCAGATCAACTTGAGGAGGAAGCGTATCAATTATTAATCTGGCTAGAGTGAGCGTCTTAAAGGGGAGTGCTATTTGCATCTTTCATTCTTTCACACTGCATGTACTTGGCAAGTTGGCACTGTGGGTCCCAAGAGTATATGCATCTGCATTTAACAGTCATATGAACAAGAATCACTGTGTTTGTATGAAAGCTTTGACTTTAATTTTCCCTCGTTGGACTTTCTTTCACACATTTGCAAAGACGCCACGTACAGCAGTTCAACAGGAAGATACGTGCCCATCTCAAGTTAAGCCTGTTTAATATGTCTACATGCTATTTGCAGCGACTTTAACTGGTTTGGTTTGAGATGCCTTGAATCAAACAACCCGCATGATCATTCAAGTCTTGAGTCAAGTTTCATTCTCAAGTCATGAGTCAAGTTTCGTAATTTCATTCTCAAGTAATGGTATACCCAAGTCAAGTAAATATATGGAACACTGTTTACATGCGAGCAAAATAAGGAGATCAGCTACATTTTGGGTGTTTGTGTGTAAAACCTGGCCCCTAGTGGTGACATGTTGCAAAACAAATTCGTGGCCTTGAGGGTAAGGTTGGCTGGTTAAATCCGTTCACATGTTATTTACAGCGACTATGACTTGCTTTTTTTGAGATGCCTTGAATCAAACCACCCGAGGACCATTCTAGGAATGGTATACTGAAGTCAAGTAAAGGTATTAGAACACTGTTTACATTCAAGTCAAACACACCAGTCTAACACCATCTTATGTGTGTTTACACGTTTCGCTGTGAAAAGTGTCGCCTTGAGGTGACATGTTGCAAAACATTCATTTGACGGGTTAATTCATTCAAACAAACATACCTTATGGGTATGGCATTCTCTTACGTTCCCCGCAATAGGTTTTGCATTTACCACATACACAGGAATGATGACGCCACGTGCTCGTCTCATGTCAAGCATACTTGAACAGTATGCAAATCTGCAGTGACATGATTTCGGTTTCCTGAATCAAACAACCCCACCCCACAACTCAAATAAAAGCATCCCAAGTTCTTAAAGTCAACCTGATACAAGTAGACAATGTTCACATGCATGCAGTCCATTCTTAGCACAAGCCTACTTAAAGACTACATGTGAACGGTCGACTTACTTAGATTAAGGAATCTAAAAGTCTGAAAGTTTGATCATATACACTCTCATCTCCCCAACTTCCATGTCTGACATCACAAATGGGTTAGTCATTAAACGATGCCAGCGCCACCTGCACGTTTATCAATGACTGGCAACAGGAAGTTCGTCAAACTGTTAGCGAAACTGGGGGCCATAAAGTGCTCCAAGTTGTTCTCAGAGGAGCATTTATCAAGATGAATTTTGGGCCTCCGTTGTTTGCGCGCTCGTTGCAACGCACAAGCGCAAATTTGATTAATTTAAGAGCCCAGGCCCCCATTTTGGCAGATTCCTAATTAAATTCTCTCCTCTTCATTTCCTTCGTTTTCAGGTTGGCCGTGACGCATTTCCCCCAACCATCGGTGGATGCAGATGGAGGTTTTGTGCCAAATTTCGGATAATACCGTGTTTCCCCGAAAATAAGACCTAGCATAATTTTTCAAAATGAAACTAATATAAGCCAACTATAGTAGCCCAAATATGGCATTTCCATTTTTTTGCATAACTGAGTAAAACCTGCATTTTAATTCACAAAGGTCATAACTTTGTTGTGCATATTCGTCCAATCATATTTGGCAAAAAAGATGACCGCGCTTTTGATGTCTAGAATAACCACCTGTTGGCACCGATTCGTTGGGCACACACATGGTATGTCTTTATTGTAATGAGATTTAACATTGAGACCAATGTTATGAGGGGAAAATCATTTTCAAGTGATTTTGAGCAATATCAGACAGTGGACTTCAAATATATGTTCTTTAAACCTATGATATGCATGTGCTAAGTATCGTTAATTAGGAATTAACAGGGATGTTCTTTAATTTGATAAGCCATTATTTTCGTAAGTGGGCTCATCCTGACAGCTCATAGGCTAGTAGTGATTGCCCCTGCGTGGGGGCAGCTAAAATATATTATTTTTAGGTTAGTTTTGGCTAGGTGGAGTTAGGCAAATAACGCAAAAGCACAAAAACAAATGAACTAAAAAAAACTTAATACTAGTAATATTGTCAAAGTTCGATTTATGTGGACTTGCAACATTTTTTTCAATCTCATGCATCCAACAAATGAACATACCACATTAGTGCACCGACCAGAGATAGTACCATTACAAAATAAGCATACGATGTGTGTTCCAACCAGTGGTTTTAATACAGTATTGATGGAAATTGCGGGTCCCAGTTTCTGTAAAGGTTCTATGTTTGTGCACAGCGTAACTATTTTTAATGTGATACAGCATATATGTTCCACTAGGTTTTTTTTTTTTTTTTTTTTTTTTTTTTGCAAAATACAGCATTTGCCAAACTTGGACTTGCAGTGTATGTGAACTAAGCCTACGTATCACTAGGAAAATACTTGGGGAAACAAGCAAAACTTGCTATATATATTCGTTTCCCATTTTCCCCATTTTCCATAACACCATTTGGATAAGCCAACGTCAAGGTGAAATGCACGAATCCATTAAAGGGTTTAAAGCAAGTTTTTCTCCCTTTTAGAAACGGTATATTAAACACCCCATCAGTTTGTCTTCAACGAGTTTCTTCCATGAGTGCAACAATTTGCATTAAAAAGGCATCTACAGTGTCTAGGTATGCAAATCTCTCAAGAGGGCTCATCCAGGCAAAATCCACATCGAAAAAGCAGCCATCACAGGATGTAGTTAACATAAATACTTTCAGAGAATTGTAACACCTGCACATAATAATAGCAGCCGTTGCCATGGGATTTTACTGAGTACAGTAGATCACAGACCCATTTCTTGATGCATCTTGCGTGAATGGAAAGTATTATAGATCCATTGAAATACATCAGGGTGCATTTTTTCTTGTTTATTTTAACGAAAAACTTTTATATATACTATGGACATCAATTTTAGAAAATTTAGAAGACTAGGACATACAACTTAAAACAAAATGAACCATTCCACCGTATTTTTCCTCTAATGGAGAATACATGTACCCTTAAAGGTTGAAATAAACCCACGTATACTGTTATCCAATATTTTCTGCAATGTTGGTGATTGGTGCACAACATAACCAAACAGACCATTTTATGAAAACATACTCAGCCTAAGGATGCCCATTTGCGATCACAGCAAAACAGTGAGACGCTGCTTGCAAAATTTACTTTCTTTCAAGAACAACAACTTGATCATCTTGCAGTTGTTGTTTTAAAAAGTATGAAAGAATTCAAAATGCACGAGGTTTTGAATAATTTCCAAATTTGCCTGTTTTGGCTACAACCGTGGGCAAATAGAATTACAGTACCTAGGGTGAGACGTGTGTTGCAAATACAGTGCCCATCAATTATTCACCTGGTAAGGCTTATAATGGATGAATAATTCATGAACACCAACATATTTGTCAAAACAGCCAAAAAATATACAAAAACGGGGGTTTTGCTCCACCAGCTGCCACATGAAGAGGCCACAAGACTGATGCCATGAAACAAAAATGAACGTTGACAAGAAACGTTTTGGGGAGTTTGAACCACTTCCATTTAATGGATGAAAAATCCTTCTTTGGCCACCAACAGGGGGTGTAAGCATCGCCCTCAGCAATTTAAAGAAGTACATGCAGTTTAATGAATTTGACCTCGTCGTTGGTATCCTCACAAATTCTCACCATGCCTTTTATCAACTAAATCTTCCTAATGACCTTGGGGTTGGTCAAAGAGAAGATGAGAACCTTCCTAATCACCTTAATTGGTCTTGGGCCCATACAAGAACATGGTCAGATCTTGAAGTTTAACCAAAAACATGACGAATATCTTCCTAATGACTTCAACGAGCATTTCACACCATACAAGAACATGGTATGATATGGAGTTGGCCAAAGGTATGATGAGATCTTCTAATGACCTTAACTTTCTTTGGTAACTTGCAAGACATGGGTCAGATCTTTGACTTGGTCATAGACACTGTGGGGATATGCCCAAGGTACCCTCAAAATTCTCCCCACGTCTTTTATCAACTCCATCTTCCTAATGACCTTGGAGTTGGTCAAAGATATGGTGAGAACCTTCCTAATGGCCTTAACTGGTCTTGGGCCCCCTACGAGAACATGGTCAGATCTTGACTTTGGCCAAAAAATGGTGAATATCTACCTCAACTAGCATTTCACACCATGCAAGAACATGGCAAGATTTTGGAGTTGGTATTGATGAGATCTTCCAATGACCTTAACTTCATTGGATAACCTGCAAGACATGGTCAGATCTTGGACTTGGTCATAGACACTATGAGGATATGCCTAAGGTATCCTCAAAATTCTCCCCATGCCTTTTATCAACTCCATTTTCATCTTCCTTCATCGTCAACGATATCGCGAGAACCTTCCTAAAGACCTTAACTGGTCTTGGGCCACCTACAAGAACATGGTAAGATTTTGGAGTTGGTCAAAGGTATGATGAGATCTTCCAATGACCTTAACTTGCTTGGGTAACCTGCAAGACATGGGTCAGATCTTAGAGTTGGTCATAGACCCCGTGAGAATCTGCATAAATGTCTACAAGAACATTCTTGACGATGGACACCAACAACCGATCAACAGTGGAACTGACCTTCGGGTGGTGTTGCGCAGTTCCGAGGCGGGCGCCTTGCTGCAGGTGGATTTCGCTTACAAGTCCGATATGCCCAAGGCAGCCACCACAGCAGGTACAACATGCTTGCCGCTAGGAGCGCTCCATCGCACGACGGCACCTGGGGGGACTGCGTGGCCATCCAACAGCAGAGTTCCAGGGGAATTGCTTGACCGCACACTGGGCCATGGCCGCGTTTGAGCAAATGAGTCGATATCACAAATGGCGGTAATGGCGTTTTTTGGGTTGGTGGGGGCTGTTCTGATGCTACTATTGCGGTCTTGGCGAACAGACCGTGGCAGTGACTGCGGCATGAACCACACTTGGGTTCATTTAAGGTTGGTCATGGCACAGTTAAGTTTCTACACCGCACCAAAGTACCCACACTATGTTGGTCCCTGGATGGATTAGGTGTTGCTCAACACAACGGAAAACCAGAGATTGTCAGTCACCGTACAATATTGGTCGCACGAATGGCTGCTGATGACACTGGTAGCAGGTGCTGGCTACAAAGACCTCTGAAGCAGAGAACCTCCGGTCCGTCAGTTGCCGGGCCGATGTCTTACGTGCACCGCAAGAAAGGTGGAGTCCCTGGAGAACATATAATCGGTGTGGAGTGGTTATCAACCGTGATTATCCGCAACCGGACACTGGAGGTAATGGATGTTGATGGAATATCCTTATGGAATCCATGACAGAACATTCCCCTTTTGAAATTTGAGCATGCCGGTGAGTGGACGAGGCCTCCGGTATGACACTGCGGTGTCTCCCACCAATGTTAAGCGAGGTTCTGGACAACAGATCCTGGCTGGGAGTGTGTGCAGCATCAGAATCACATGGGCACTGCGATCCTCTCTGCATCCAAAACTTTCCGAGAAAGGAGTTTGTTGGACCGCAGAACCCGTTCATCAGCGACCACTGCCTTCCTGCCAAGCGACCAACTAATTCCAACCCGGAGATGCTGCGACAATGAAAATGCCACTCGGGGTGCTACTGGCTTCAGGAAGCGGAAGCAGTTTCCCACGCCCCGCCTCTCGTCGTCATCACCACCTTATCACTTCTTCCATGCATCTTTCCAGGCAATTTCACTTTTTGGGAGGCATTAGGTTGAAGTGGGATGCAGGGACTGCAGCTTCACCGCCCTACTTTCAAATGCCGCTTGAAGGACGCTGGCAATGGGATGTTGAGGTCTCCAGAGAAGGACACTTGCAAATTTCACACTTCCGTTACTCGGGCACTAGACACTTATCCCACCGAAAGCCGCAAGAGCGAGTATTCCTGCTGTTTAGGTATTCCATGTGCTACTGCAGCAATGACACTCAGAGCTTGAATCACCGTATTCCCAAAGAGGTCTTCCTGGACAGCGCAGCACTCAGCGATGGATTCCTCCAAAGACACTTCCAAACTAAGGTTGCCCCACCGTCACCATATCCAAGAGGTGATGTACATCAAATGAGAACGGATATGAAGCAAGCTTTTCTTCTTGGGCTCACCAGCCCACCGTTGAAGCGTTACGGGCTATCGCTACTCCGGTGCCATGGCACATCGGCAGGCAGAGCAATGTCGAGCGATCAGTTAGCACCTGACAGGCTATTAGCCGAGTTGTTTCAAGGAGTTTGGAGCAACTGCCTGCCTGAAGAACTGCACTGACATATCGGATTGAAGAAAATCCCCATGACCCCACCGGTGCGAGCCTTCCGATAAGGCAGCCACTAGCTCCAAGTGCCTACCAATGCATTATGCAAAGCACTGTTTACCCAACCCACGAGCTTAGCGCAGTTTCTTTACATTCCAGACGTGCATCTATCAGTGCAAACATTCGGCCAGCTCTGGAACCCCGTTAATCATCCGGCAGCCAGCATCAGCATCTCCAATGCAAACACTAATTGGTTCAAGCCAGCCAAGTGATCAGCGCAAGCATGCTAGGGCAGCGTCAGCCAACAACACCATCTGCTAGGGGGATTGGTGCGGGTGGTTGGTAAACATGCAGGCCCCATGCGCCACAAAGGGCCGTGCTCATCTCTCGGCAATGCAAAATTCATTCGCGCTCCATCTTCAGCCAGCCATGGTTGAAACATCTGCTGCCATGCAATTGCGGTTGCAAAACCAGCAGACCGAGAAGCGCTGCAAGTGTGCAAGAGGTTGGCGCGCCTGTAGCATAGCCGCTTCATGCACGATGAAAGTTTAATTTCGCACGGAAGAGTGCGAATTAATGGCCACTTTGGAGTGTTTATGGCCTGGCGCTGTTTGGCAGTTCTGCTAATCCAGGAGGCGGGGTTCCGCTGCGCCAGCGCCACGCCGGACACTGCAGCTTACAGAGGCATCGGCACTGCAGCCGGGCCATGGATACATGGCAGAAAACTGCTGTGCCCTCATGGACAGCTGGGCAGCACTCGAAGACAATGCGTCTGGTGACTACAACCATCTGCTTGAAGTCGGCAATAGTATTCTTCCATGAGTCCAAAAAGGTCTGGCAGTCTCCGGGCCCATGGAGCCGTCCAATAAACAATGCAAAGAGCCAGCATCGAGATGGTCAATGGTCGCACCAGGCCGAAATGCACTTTATCGCTGCCATTAGACGCTGGCACCGTAAATGCCGGAGAGCGGTGAAACGGAAAGGCTTCTACCTGGAGGGCAATGAAAAGACAGTTTGCGCTGCGGCAGTCCAGCAGCAGAATGGCCGCGCTTGGTCATCTCGTCGAGTATTCATGGCCTGTCGGGTAATGGGCACTTATCACGTTGGTGGTGTCGCTTTCCGAGGCGTCAATACAAGGAGGACATCAAAGTCTCTTTTGAAGTGAATGCTTTTTGCTGCAATCCTTTTACGGTGTCAATAGCATCGTGAGATCTCTTCCACATGGCAAGGAAGATGGCCCCGGATCAGAAAAATTGTTCAGCATTGGCATATTTGGATTTTGGAACACTCGTGCACTGTTGCTGGCTCTAGAGTCCAGGAGGTCTGGCTTTAGCAGCGGCTGATATGATCCCATGTACATCGGTACAGAAGCCTGTTAGTCCACGCACCAGAGTCCACCGGGGGACAGGGCAACTCAGGAAATCATCCCACCAAGACTCTTCTCGAGTACTCAGTTCACAAATGTTATCGTATGCTGGGACCATCCGTTGATCCGATGGCTGTAAGTTCACCGGCTAGCCTTGACGGCCATCCAATCCAGGTGGTCTTTGATGCCACCAGCCTGCTTCGGGCTGCTCAGGCGTCTGTCAACACATTGTGGATCAAGTCGCTGATTAACACCGCACATCGACTGTCAAATGCATCGAGTCCAAGATCACTGATGAGGCGAGTTCTAACGTGTGACTGGTCATCTCGGGACATTGGAGGATGACCTTCCAGAAGTCGGGCCTTTGAGTGGTTTAGCTTTCAGATGGACTCGTCGATGAATTATTTTTGATGGAAGTCTTTCAGCGTTCCTCAGCCTGTTGTCTATCAACACATCGTGGACCGGGTCACTGCATAACACTGCACATCAACAGTCAAATGCATTGAGTCCAAGATCACTGATGAGGCGAGTCCTAACGTGTGAATGGCCATCTCGGGACATTAGAGGATGACCTTCCAGAAGTCGGGCCTTCAAGTGGTTTAGCTTTCAGATGGACTGGCCGTTGAATTATTTTTGATGGAAGTCTTTCAGCGTTCCTCAGCCTGTTGTCTATCAACACATCGTGGACCGGGTCACCGCATAACACTGCACATCAACAGTCAAATGCATTGAATCCAAGATCATGAGGCAAGTCACTGGCGGATGACCTTCCAGAAGTTCCTTACTGATCAAGTTTCAAATGTCAAACACCATATCCAAAGACTTTGAGAGGAAAGGCAATGTCATCGAGCCAACTTTTGCCGCTCGTGCAATCGACCGGCACGGCAACGCTCTTCGGCAGCTCGCTCCGACGCCAGCCTGCAACTGCCATCAACTACTGCTTCAGCCGAAATGAAGGGTTTGCAAGCAGCGCTTCAAAACTCATACTTGCAGCGCGCATGCGCCACTGTCTGTTGAGGAGTCGCTCGGTAGCGCCCCAGGCACTCGGAGCGGTGCTCGCGGCGAACGCCCTATTAATCCGGCATTTCAGCTAATAATGCATTTATTGATTGCTGGGCTGGTGGGGGCGAATGCACCGTTGGGGTGGGCTGGATGCCCCGCTCTATAAGGGAAAACAATAGGGCCTCACCGAGGAGTCACACTGGAAGACATCGAGGGCTCCGAGGAAAAACAATTTCGGAAAAAGACACTGATGGAAATAGCGGGTATCGCTTCAAGGGGATGATAAAGTCCATGTTCGGCAAAAAAGCACAGCGGGAAAACTTGATGGAAATAAGAGGGCGATGCCTCGAGTAAAAGAATAACTGGAGAAACAACGAATATGGCATTGGAGTACAGACTTGCTTCAAGTCATTTCAGGGTTCATACTCAAATTTACAAAATCATTTCCCTGACAACCCAAGTAAATTTCCCTGACTTATAAATCGTGTAGAAATTTTTTTTAAACCTGCTCATGAGAAAAATATAATGTTTATTAATATCCACTTTTGGAAATGGTCAGCAGAAATCTCAAAATAATTAATAAACATGTAAAAATTATTCTTTGGGTATTTTTTGGGATGGAATTTATTTTTCAATTTTATTTTGTTGAAAAAAACTTATTTTCCCTGACTTTTCCTGATTTTACAGCAAAAAACGTATTTTCCCTGACTCTCCCTGACCATTTTGCTCCTCCCTGACTTTCCCGGTGCGTATGAACCCTGCATTTTTCTTCATGAGCTGAGCTACAGAGCCTGCAAGCAACTTTTTTAGTCTCGTTGAATTGCATGGGTTTTTTTTGTTGCAAAATTTATAATAACAATAATTCCTAATAACTTGGCCCGAAGTTCATATTAGAACTCGTATGGGTCCAATATGTACATATAAAATGAGTTAGTAGCAATTAATAACAACATAATGATAAACTGGTGTAAAATACATGTATGTGTACAATAAGACACAAAAATACGAAATAATAATGATAACTAATTTCAAAATATTCACATCAAATCAAATAGGAAGAAACATTTTTACAATGTAATATGTTATTTTTATACAAAACATTAAGATTGAAAGGTTGTTGATAAGGACAAATTGATAAAGTTCAGCAGAGCCATTAATCTGCTATATCATGAATATTATACGAGCATATTTTCAATGAATTTTCCGTGGCTTTGACAAGTTCAGTGCCTTAAGAATACGGTGTTCCGATGCATTTTAAAAGTCATCACTTTGCGAACAAGTTGTTGTTGCGACAAGAACAAACATTACAGCTCACTATAATCTGTATTCAAGCCAACCTGCCCCATTATAAATTCTCAACTATCACCATGTTTCCATGAAGGCTAAATCGAGTTTAACTTGGTTCTTTCGACGTCAGCAATGGAAATATAGTGAAAGCTCTCATCTTAATCTCAAGTTCGTCTTTATTTGGCATCAAGATTGAATGATATTCATATAGCATCTTATACATCCAACCAATCATAGCAAAGCACTAGGAGCTAAATAGCCAGTTAGTATCTGCCATTTACTGACGATCAATTTCATACATAATAAAAAAACATAATAAAAAGGCAGGAAAAATAAAAACAATGACTTATGTCTTATTAAATACCAAATGTTATCGAAGGCAACATGGTCATCACGCTTGTGTCAATTTCATGACTTTTCCATGACTTTCATGCCCGGTCGGCACCTTTGCATGCTGGTACAAGACGCATGTACTTATGTGTGTAATTAGAAAAAAGGAAATTCTTTTTAAGGGAAGCTCATACGATCAAAATTCCATTGCCCTACTGTTAATTCACCAATGAATTTAATCACATATCATGACTTTTCGATGAATTACTGCTCCATGTTAAAACCTAATACACTATAACAATAGTATAAGGAAACTAGAGGCACCCGTGCAACTTCGTTTGCATGCGGTTTGGGAGATGTATCTACCCACTCCTCTGTTTAACCCCTTAGCAGGGGTAATACGAAAGAAAACACATTGCAATCAAGGTTCTTGGAACCTAAGGTACATGCCAGCAAAATTTCAATGGTGTAGCCCTAACGGTTTGGGAGATAATTACCCCTCTTTTAAAACCCCTTGGAGAAGGACTACGAAAATATCCTTTCTTAAAAGGTGGTTTTGACACTCAAGGTAAGTACATGCAAAATTTCAAGGTTATAACTTATAGCCCTTACGGTTTGGGCTGTGCGTTGATTGTCAGTCAGTCAGTCAATCAGGTTGTCTTTTTATATATACATGTATAGATGTAGAAAATATCAGTTAAAAAATTCATGTTATGTTTTGGGAAAACATGTTTGCATGACTTGTAGACATTTCTTGGCATGTTTAATGTTTGCTACTCCAGTGGTGTCAGCCCAAAACTCCTTTGTAAAGCTGTCACAAATTCATCGCTGGCGCATGACCTGGGGGATCAGTACAAATGTTGAATCATACTGAACACGGCATTCACTTACAGGCGCCATCTTGGCATCATACAAAACCCATTGGGAACTGGGTGCGATGGCGGAAATTGAAGTAAACAGCGTCGAAAAGTGTTTCTGAAGACATTTCACATTTTCACATAATCGCCATTCGGCGCCACTATTCACGAGAAAGCAATACCATTTATTACAATGAAGAACTACACGCCCGAAGAATTGAAATGAAATTCATTTTTCTTGAAATAAGTTCCATTCCAACGTTGTTCTGATGGGCTTTTATGTTCCCTGCTATTCAATTCGAGGCTCGCCCATTATTGCTGGACGCATACCTAATTAAATTACGCACTTCCGCCGCTGGTAAACTGCCAGATTCGTCAAAATGCACTATTTAATATTCCCCGTGCGAGCTATGCAACAACAAAACCCAGCTTCGGGGAATTGTACAATGTTGATAACCAAACTTGGAAAATACAAAGCCTTTTGGAAAAATGCACGGTTGCTTACACCAAAGGAAGTTCGGTGCTGCCACATGGCAATTCCCATCCGCATGCAAATTTCAATTTCTTTAGTTGCTGGTTAGTATCAAAAGTGAGTGGCATGTGCTTGATGAAAGAAAATATAATTTAGAGATCAACAATTCAATTTACCATGTTGTTGCATTACAGGATATTCCATTACATTACATTACAGGGTATCTGTACGGAAATTTCCACGGATTATCCATGACTTATCTTCCCTTTCTCCTGCATATACAAAGAACCAGCAATAGAGAACACATTTTAATACAAAAAAACTTCAAATTTAGACCAGTTTTTTTTTTCAAATTTAAAATTTCATTATTGGCCGCATCCACAGAATTGCTCGCTTCAATTGATATCTTAAGTTAATAAAAATAAAACAAATTACTGAGACATAAAACCATCTAATATTTTCTTCGTCAGGTTATTTATTCTTCCCACAATCTGCAGAAAAAAAAGCAAAGGTTTCCAAATTCGTGTCAGAGAAGGGGTGTCATTTCTTGACTTCTGTGTCAAGAGATTTGTTTAATTTCCCTGACTCGTATAAAATAAACAAATCTTCCTTGACTTTTTCCTGACTATTCCAGGCCTTTCAAACTTCTCTGCCTTTTCCAGGTCTGGGGGAACCCTGTTATTTCAGGGTTCATACTCAAATTTACAAAATCATTTCCCTGACATTCCCTGACAACCCAAGTAAATTTCCCAGACTTATAAATCGTGTAGAAATTTTTTTTAAACCTG
Organism: Cylindroiulus punctatus; assembly: GCA_034695085.1. NCBI lineage: Eukaryota > Metazoa > Arthropoda > Diplopoda > Julida > Julidae > Cylindroiulus > Cylindroiulus punctatus. The sequence continues at coordinate 17,543 of JAQFYZ010000969.1, forward strand.
CTCATGAGAAAAATATAATGTTTATTAATATCAACTTTTGGAAATGGTCATCAGAAATCTCAAAATAATTAATAAACATGTAAAAAATTATTTTTTGGCTATTTTTTGGGATAGAATTTATTTTTTAATTTTATTTTGTTGAAAAAACTGTTATTTTCCCTGACTTTTCCTGATTTTACAGCAAAAAACGTAGTTTTCCATGACTCTCCCTGACCATTTTGCTCTTCCCTACCTTTCCCTGACATTTCCTGACTTTCCAGGTGCGTATGAACCCTGTGTTTAGTTGTGGATTTATAGTCGTCTCGCCAGAAGAACGAAATTTTTTCCAGCCAATCAAAGAGATTCGGTTTATCGACGTACTGTTTCAGGAGTTTAGCGGTAAGAGGAAAATGGCTGCTGTGCTCGATATTATATTACAGGATGGAGTAATCGCAAACAGGAAATTGCATCCTATTGGTCTGAACGACGCCATTTTTTCGTTCTTTTACCTATGCACAACACCGCTTAAAAACTGCTTAAGAACATGGCAGTATTGCGGGTGTTTGCGTTACCAGCCCAAAAGGACCCCATTTTGATTCCCCTCACGGAGCAATAGCTGGCACCCCTGGGGCCCCCGGTGGTGTTGTGGGGGGTCTCGTTCCCCCAAAACGCGTTATTTACCCGCTCACGTGCGCGAAGCTCCTGGGGCCAGTGTTTTTCTCTCTTCATCCGATCCTCCGAAAAAATGGAAAATTCGGCGTCGTTTTTTGCATTCCCTTATCGTGGCACAGACGCAAATTGGAGCAGGGGCGGCGGGGGAAGTCCCTGGCGGGCCCCGATCAATGGCTGGGCCCTCGGCTGGAATCGCGTAATGCAAGCAAATGCCCGCGCGCTTATTGGAAGCGGTAACGACGACCATATATTTGCAGCCGCCATGATACGCTGGCAGATATGGGCTCGCGAGGTAATCTCCCTCATCCGCGCGGATAGACGGGATTTTATGGGTCCTTATTAGGAATTTGTCTCCAGCATCCGGTCCCATGCTCGGCGCGCCCCAACAGGCCATCAGCGGCAAACGATGTCTTGTTTATGTGGCTGCATGTGTCCTGGTGATTTTCCTCCAGCATGTAAGAATGATGGCCAGGGTCCCCCAAAAAATTCAGTTTTCAACTTCCCTGACTATTCCAGGTTTAAAAAACAAATTTCGATGACCATTTGAACATATTACATATGCCAATGTTTCGATGACCATTTGAACATACATGTGGTGATTTTCTACCAGCATGTAAGAATGATGGTCAATGTCCCCCAAAAAATTCAGTTTTTAACTTCCCTGACTATTCCAGGTTTAAAAAACAAATTTCGATGACCATTTGGACATATTACATATGCCAATGTTTCGATGACCATTTGAACATACATGTGGTAATTTTCCTCCAGCATGTAAGAATGATGGTCAATGTCCCCCAAAAAATTCAGTTTTCAACTTCCCTGACTATTCCAGGTTTAAAAAACAAATTTCGATGACCATTTGGACATATTACATATGCCAATGTTTCGATGACCATTTGAACATACATGTGGTGATTTTCCTCCAGCATGTAAGAATGATGGTCAATGTCCCCTAAAAAATTCAGTTTTCAACTTTCCTGAGTATTCCAGGTTTAAAAAACAAATTTCGATGACCTTTTGAAATGTGAACATATTACATATGCCAATGTAAAAAACTTCCTGGCAGCCAATTAATGCTGGGTTGATGAAGTGTGTCATTTTCTGACTTCTGTGTCTTAATATTGGCTAAATTTCTTTGACGTTTTCTTAATACATGTAAATCAATTTTTCCTGACATCTCCAGGTCTTTTCAACTTCCCTGACATTTCCAGGTTTGCGAGGTCTGGGGGTACCCTGATGGTTCCACCATGCTGGAAATTTGGTGTTTTGGAACCTGGAACCAACATCACACCTGGAAACAACCAGGTTCCTGCAAATTTCCATATGTAGGTTCCAATATGCTTCCAGCAAGCCCCATACAATAAGCTTATGTCAGGGTGACTAGCAGAAGCTTGACTCAAATTTCCCTGACATTTCCAGGTTTTCCAGACACTTTTTATAAAATTTCCAGGCAATGTTTATTAAGCTTTGTTATGGATTGTAATGGACCAATTTCAAACCAAAATAGGGTAAAGTCGTGTGTTTTGCCTACCTCTTTAATAATTCATGGAATCATTAATTCATTTGCATACAGTATTTATGTTGCTTTCAATATTTTAATGTATTTGCAAGCATTGATTTTCAACTGGCATAGTCTATAGCTAGCCACTGGTCCCAGAATAAATTGTGCCATAAAATTTCCTGACATGAGGCTGACATTTCCAGACCAAATCAATTTCCATGACGTTTCTAGGTTTTCCAGACGGCTAGTCACCCTGCTATGTAGCTTCATGCTTCCAGCAATCCCCAAATTATGGAACCAACATATTACCAGCAAGCCCCACATAGTGGAACCACCATGTGCCCAACTTTACCACGTGTCCAACACCACCACCCACATACTTCAATTAAGACTACAGAACATTTAAAAAATTCCCAATTTTCAAAATAAAAATGCGTTTTAAAGGTTTTTGATTTGTAATACAGCTGAAACATAGAGAAATATTGATTGTTTAGTTATTTTAAGTTAAACCAGCACTACATCACATCCTACAGAACTATCATGTTCCCAACATTTTCCATCACGTTGAAACCAGCCAAAAAAGTCAATATGGTGGACATAGCATTGTAAATGCCATTTCCATAACTGCTAACAAATCTCAATGATAAACTGCATGTACATGAAGTATCATATTAGTCTGACTTTCAATGATGCATCACAACTTTCACTCACCATAGATTAACACTCATCACAATTTTCAACCCCACTTCCAAATGATGACAGCAGTCATTGGCCTTTTTTGCTTTGTAAGTTGTGCCAAACCGAAAAAAAACATGTCACTTTTTGATTTAGCTGCCCCTTATGTTACAGGCAATCACTGCCAGCTTACGAGCCCTGAGGGCAAGCCCTCTCCTGGGACTTTGACCACAATGTGATTTAGATCAACAATTGGCTCAATTAAATATTTGTGGAAGTGATGACGTAATCATGTCGTGAGCTTAAAGATGATGACGAATTCTCGCACGAATGGATTTGAAAATAGCGAATTTGTGATGGCATAACACATTTCATGCTTGAACGCTCCCTGTTAGTTCATTTGATGCAAATGCTAATGACATTGCAACCAAGTATAATGTTCTTTGCTTACTCGCTTGTGTTCCACTGTATATTCTGTAATTCATTTTGCTTTTATTTTTCCTTTGTTTCTTGTAGTAATTTTGCTGAAAAAACCTCCCCCCACCACCCAACCGCATGGCACCTCGGGTGCTGACAGTGGGTGCATTGAAATGGAATTGAATTAAACAATGCATCACTTGGTAAGACCAGCCAGACTTCAGTGGCCATCAAATACTAGGTTTTCCTCAACCGGTAACGATACTCCAGCAAACCACCAACATTAAAAGCAGTTGATAAAACGTTTTTGGGCACAGTAAGCAAACAATCGTTCTTCCTAAACTGGTCCAGAAATCCATATTTTCTCAAAAATTGTTATTTTACTCAGTGAAAAAATGACATCGTTGCCATCCAATCCATATCTGTATAGGCACCGCCAAGCCTCCGCGTCACGTGTTGGCTGCTCCTAGCATAACTGAAGACAACGTTATCTCCAAAGCCAGCTTTCAAGTCAGCGGATGCATCGGCTAACAAAACGCAAATACCCCTGACATATAAGCATCAGCAAATATTTGCACTAAAAATGCATTTGCCATCACGAGCGTGCATTTGCGTGCCTCCGCGAAACATGCCGGTCGCCAAAAATCAATGAAACCGAGCTGCAGCCAGAACCGGAAGTGCCTAACCATCGCCATCTTGGTGAAGTTTGAGCCATGCATTTTCGTGGAATTCTGCAGCATTTTCGTCAAAATGGATTTGCCATTAGGCCCCATCACCGCCCGCACCTCGGCCCAATTCTTGGTGTGCCGAAATGGGCCATCAACTGAAAATGACGCCATTTTTATGACTGCTTGCTCAGGAAGGGTTTAGGACAGGCGAGCAACTAAGCCCATCAGTGCCCGGGAGAGATAAAAACAACATCATCTAGGCGCATAAAAGGGATAAAAATTCAAATCTAGTTAAAAACGTGCCCGAACAACAGCGTTGTTGGATGAAATTAAATTCTGCGCGGAGTCGCTATTTTCCAGCAGTACCATTGCTTGGAACCATCCATGGATGTCTGCAATTCTATAGTCCATGGTTTTCAATGAGACGCTGCAACACAAAAATACTGTACAAACACCACCAAGATTGAATCTGTAATTGACGCAGTAGTTCCAGGCTCAATTTATGACCGTCCAAAATGAGAAAAAATGCATGTTTTCTTACAAATAATGATCAGTTGTAGCATACTCTAGGTCTATGTATCTGCCCCTGTTTATAAGTGTAACCCTCTGACTTCTACCGATGTCAAAGCCCACATTTTGCATCAGACAGATGCTAGCAGGGTGGCACATTGCCATGCACTGGTTCACGTGGGACTATGCTCAAGGGTTCGACAAAGTACATGTCACCATCGAAATGATGTTTGCTGTAACATGTCTATGATATGTTAACCTTTCTGTTTTCCCATCTGATTAGAACACTGACTGCTCAGGTCGACGCCTGAGCCCGAATTTTGCATCAAGCAGATGCTGGCAGGGGTGCACGTCGATGCGCATTGGTCCCTGTGGAAGTCAGGACTGAAAGGCTCAACAAGTATGTTAACATCGAAATAAACGTGCTACAACAAAACTATGTCAAGTGTCTCTATCTGTCTGACTGGCTCTCTTTCTGCGAGGAAGACTAACATAGGGTCACGTCAGAAGCAGACTAGCATCAGAGGATGCTAACAGGATGGCACGTCGACACGATTAGTCCCTGTAGAATCAAGGCTACATGCTATGTGGAAGACTGACGTACACAAAAGTCACAATTTTGCATCAAGTAGATACCAGCAGTGTGGCACCTCGAAACGCATTGGTTATATTGATTATGTGAGAGCCATGTACCACATTGGATATCCTCGGTATGAAATGAAAATGGCCTATCTCACAAAATAAAAATGCAAGGAGAGCATAAGAATATTGATTAATAATTTATGTAGTCTCCATATATGTAAATATGTTCAGGGAATTCAGGAAATCAGAAACCAAAAGATGGCGGCCAACGTGTACAGTCTGCACTCGACTGCAACCCCCTACAAAGTTTGCCTTTTATTGATACCAAAATTTATCAACCAATACTTACTATCAAATTATTGATTCAAGTTTACCAGGCATCCTTCCTACCATCCAAAAACGATTTCACATGCCATGCATATGCGATTAGCCTTCCAGAGCAAACAAGAAAAGGTAAATTCCAATTTCATATTTTGCAGAAGTAAGTCTTTCAAGAAAACTCATATTTCCCAGAAGATCTTTTCATTCATTTTTTTTATCACCAATGAATATGCAGACCAGAATAAATTCTAGTTTTCCTAAGTTCGTGGTCTCGTCAAGTCTTTTTGTATTAATATCCTGTCTATTTGTAAGGTTTAAGGGTCATTAGCAACTAACAACAACAACAAGACATCTCATGTTGGCAATGACACCAACAGTAATAATGAAACCCCTACAAGTGCAGTTTGGAACAGTTGGAATCAATATCCCTTGTCATTGAACATGTTCAAAACCTGATACTGCTGTTTACCGAACAGGCATAACAGCAAAATCGTTGCAAATGACTACTTTCAACCTCATCAGTGCGATGCATCGATCCTGATATTTTGGCGAGTTGGAAGTCTGAAATTTCCGTAAATAACATGTCATCGGAAACTGCAAATGTCACAAAAGAAGATCGACTAAAGGAAACATTGAAGAAAACCACAATCATGCCAACAGATACGAACGTCAGTCATGAAGAACATTTGTTATTGGTTTCATCAACTACAGTAAATTAGTTTCATCAGGTTATTAAATCCTCCTGTTATGACATCTAAAGCATTTGAAATGAAGATACAGTAACAACACTGTGCTTCAAAACCATGGTAACGACATATGCGGACAAACATGTAACTAAGAAACAATCTGGTCGCACACATATCACTGCAGCGAAACTATTGCAAGAAATGATATATCAGCGATTTTCTGATAGATTGTCACTGGTATTTAGACTTTCAATCTGATTGCAAAGGTGGATTCCCTAAAAAGTGATGACATAATATTTTAACGTCTTTAAAATGTCAGCATTTCTCATTAGTTTCTGACCCCCCGCTAAGTGTTGTCATAATAAATGTAGAATTGATATTTTTTATCCAAACATGACGGATTTTACTCCAGTGTTTAATAAAAACAACAAGTATGACATCAATATCTGCCCAACCCTTTCTCCTCACTTCAGTCATCATCATGTGTTATCTTCGATTGGACTACCCATAAGTTCATGATAATTCTTGAACGGTTCCATATCTGCCTCCAACATGGATTACATTAGTGATTACTGTACATGTAAACAAAAGTACAATTTTTAAATTGGTTACAATTGCAATTGTCACTCAGTTACTCCAATGAGTACACCAGTTGTGGAGATGAGTAAGGAGATGGCCAGTATTTTGAGGAAAAATTAACTGGAAAGCTAGGAAGAGTTCTTGAGCACGATGTAACAAGAGCAATTACTTGAAATCCAGGGTTTCCAATTATCAAAAAGAGCCCCAGAGGGTAGACAACAATTGAAAGAGGGGCCTTGCCTCTGACATCTCAAAAGTTAAACAAGTGTGATATTGGGAAGTAGCACCCGAAATCACATCTGTTATCTCCAGTGCAATTCTAAGGACATCGAACAAAGGTTTCCTTTCCTTTGATATCAGAGATGACTTTGTCACCAGCAACCTGAGCTCTACCAACAGGAGTTGGTCTTCTGGTCAAAAGATTGGATGAGGCAATCAATATACATGTAAATGCACGTACACTTAAAGGTTTATTCTGACAGTGCAGGGACCATCAGAACAAAGGGTTCTATTCGATTACACGAGTTATCTCTATCTGCTTTGGCTGTGCTGACACAGCAGTCTTCAATGTGGCTGTCCAATGACAGCCTTGTAGCCAACCAGATTGCCAAAAGTGGGGCTTTATTGACATCCGCAACTGACAAATCCAGCTTAACGACGCTTGGCCGATGGCCCCAAAGGTCATGTATTTTAAATGAACTTCATGAATATGCAACACAAATAACTACAGTACAAGCTCTTTAAGTTACTATAGTCTAAGCAAGTCATGCATACAAACCTGTCCTTACTTGACCTGAGCATACTGGATTAATGATTCGGATTAATGATTGACGAATCCAGCTTAGTGACGCTTGGCCGATGACCTCAAAGGCCATGCACAAATTCGATCATTTTTCTTTGTAAACATAGCATGAGAAGGTGTTACAATTAAACTACAAATTACATGATTTTATAGAAGTATCTTATAATCACACTGCACTTTATCTCAAATCACTGAACACAAAATTTTGAATATTTGATGTCACCGTTAGCCATGCATCTTGTTATGAAGCATCTCATGTTGTCACACTACATTGAGCAAATACCTTAACAGCATTGTAAAGGTTGCACCAGCACAAAATTGCAAATGTTATGATGACCAGTGCAACATTGTTTTGAAAAAGTTCTCCAAAAACTTTGATTACTTGTGAGTCCTACACCATAAAGTCCAGTATGGCAATAATTAATTCAGCAAAATTATGTTATGCTGGTAATTTTCACGTGTTTTATTTCTGTGGATACTGTATTTACAGAACACTGTCATAAAAGCCAGAGTCAAAGAAGACTGCACATAACCCAGTAATTCGCCAGCAATACTGAAAATGCAATATCTGCCAAGTGCACAGAAGTATTGCAGTGACACCTTATGTATTTTATGCAGAAATGCAATAAACTTTGCGCCTTAAAACAGTGCGAAAGATATCCAAAATCTGCCCTGCAAGCAATATCATCAAGTGGCACAATGACAAACGGTGGCTTGGTCCAAGTCATTAGTAACACCGGGCAGATTTATTAGTTCCAGAGATCTGTCACAAAACGTAATAATCCTGAGACACACTTGCCTGTCACTGGGTGGAACAGACGACAGCACACATACGTACATTAAGTGCACTGATTTAGGACCACAACGAAATCCTGCACATTTACAACTGGAAACCATTATGTCTGAATCCTGTAATAAGGACACGGCTGACTTCCTCCGACAAACGACAAGGGATCTTGTTGATGCACGGCCCTGGACTCATAAATCCTCGCATTTTTTTAATTGGGCCTGTGTTCCAGCATGATTTAATGGCTTTGGTCCACATCCATAAAAGATGTCAATTCTGTCCGAGTAATAACTTCTGCCACGATAAACAGAACTGCAAATGTGGTACTAATGGCATTCCTCACAGACTGCAAATCAATGGTTTTATCAGCCTTCGATAGGCATACCGGATGAGTCAAAAGTCTGTTTGATGATGGAAATTATTTGGATTGGGTTGAGGTACACATTTGAGGTTCTGATATAATAGCCATTCAGGTGCTCTCATTTCAACGACAGCGATTTCCATGATCTTCATTTTTTTAAGGGGCAACACATTACTATCTCAGAAACAGTCAAAGTTTGAGCCACATTTGCAATTACGAAGTTACACTTTCATTTATATAAAACACGTGTCAGATTTATTACTTGACACTGTGCAAAGTGAACAAAAACTCAGATAAGATGTTAAAAAAACATGATGAATTTTGCAGTTTTTATATTCAAATTAAAATATTGATGGCAAAAATATCAAAGGCAAGAATACCATGAAGAAGAAAAACGATGGGAACTCATCCCAATGGCTGGCATCAGAAAAGGTAGTACTATGTATAGAGAATAATCTTAACGAACTAGACCCCAGTTCCAAAATTAAACAATCTAAGTTGGCCCTTACATTGGAGTCCAGTCCTAGGAAGCATAGAAGTTAGACAGGGTTTCCCCAGAAATGAAATTGTCAAATTTCCTGACTTTTCCAAATTTAAAAACAAATTTCCTGACCATTAAACATGTGAAAATATGACATATGCCAAAGTGAAAAATGCTATTTTTCTTGTTCATTCTTTATAAACATGAGGTGAACACACTTTAATAAGAAACCAGCAATCCAGCACACATTTTAGTAAAAAAAACTTAAATTTAGATTAGTTTGGATTAGATTACTTTTTTCAAGTTTATAATTTCATATTGATCTCCTTCACAGAATTGCTTGCTTCAATTGATAGCTTGAGTTAATAAAAAAAATGACTGACACATAAAAACCATCTAACGTTTTCATCAGGTTATTCTTACAATCACCAGGGAAAAAAAGAAATAATTTCCAAATTCTTGTGTTGATAGATTCAACACATGTGTCAACGGTGAAAATGGGAAATTCCCTGAATGAAGCCACTAAGACTTTGTGGCATCCAATTCATGCTGGGTTGTGTCATTCCTTGACGTCTGTGTCAAGAGATTTGTTACATTTCCCTGACATTTTAAATCAATCTTCCCTGACTTGTCCAGGCCTTTCCAACTTCACTGACTTTTACAAGTTTCCCATGTCTGAGGTAACCCTGTTAGATACAACACGACTGATTTAGCTCCTTCACTAGTCCCTGTTTTCCGGTATCAACATTTCACTTGATCGCTTTCAGCTTCCCCTTTAGTCAGGTTCGAATTGAATGGATCGTTTACATAAGTTGCAAAAACTTTTCCGGCGTTTCTTTTCAGCTCTCCAGTTTGCCTGGGGCGCCTTTTCCTCGAGGAACAAATTATGCCTTTGAGCGCAGGTACGTTTCGAGCATGGGGCATTCAAAGACATACACGATTTTATACGATTTAAATGCATTTCCATTCCAAACTGTCACGTTGAGTTCGCATCGCTCAGCAAAAAGTCCCGGGGTCCTCTCCCCCAATGGCTGCTCGCCATAAATCCGCAGCATTTATCCACCACACGGTGACAATGGGCATGCCACCACTGAAATTGAACCTCAAAGGGCAAGCGCAAATCGATAATCGATAGAAAGCGATTCAAAAAACACCGCCCCAACAACTCGGTACTGCATTCTGCCCTATTCAATAAATAATAAGTCCAGGCATCCATCATTCCCCACGCCTTGGTCATAAATCAAAATCCACACCAGTCCACTTGCATGGATCTTGCAAACCTGAATGGACACTGCAGAAAACATTCAAGAATCTTTTGACAGCAACAGCCATTTCGACCACGACCGAACCTTGGAACTGAAGGCTAAATGCCTCAAACTTATTTTTCACTGAACATACCGACAATATACTGTACATTATGCCCTGCTACTGCCCCTTCACCATTATACACAGTCGATGGAGTTGAATTTCTCAAAACGGTTCGTAGGCTAGCAGTTACTGCTCTTGTGGAGGAAAGCTAAATAAAGAAGTCAGGTTAGGTAAACAACATCAACAGGGTTCCCCCAGAAATTCAATTTAAACTACCCTGACTTTTCCAGGTTTCAAAAAAATTTTTTCCAAGAAAACTGTGGAAATATGAATTACATATGCCAATGTAAAAAATGCCAGACTTATTGTTCATCGTTCACTAATAAATATAAACGTAATACCAACATAAGGAACCAGCAATAAAAACATTACATGTATATAAAAATGTCTTAAATATAAAAAAAACTTAAATTAATTTAGATTAGTTTTTCCAAATTTACAATTTCACTATTGATCGCTTCAACAAAATTGCTTTCAGTTTCTTGACTTCTGTATCAAAAGATTTGTCAAATTTCCCTGACTTTTTTTAAAATAGAGCAATCTTCCCAGTCTCCCAGACTTTTCCAGGCCTTACCAACTTCCCTGACATTTCCAGGTTTTCCAGGTCTGGGGGAGCCCTGATCAAATAACGAGAAAAAATTATAATAATAAACTTTTAAAGAATAAATTTAGACGGCTTTGATCAGTGCCTTTCTTGCATAGGCCTACTCTAGACATGTATAGTACACATTTTGTGTCCACGTTGAGCAAGGCATAAAGTGAAGTATCGGTATATACCTTTCATTTGTTATCAGATGAACATATTAGTGTACCCTTGGTACTGTCCCCTGTCTTGGTACTGTCCTCTGTCTTGGTACTGTCCACTGGCAGCACCAAAGTTTAGTTTGACTGCCGCAGTTTATGTCAATGAATATTTGACAAGTTAATAGGAATATGAAATATCACGTGTATATTAATTAAACTTGCATGCTCAGCTTACGTCAATAGTGTTCAAAAATGGTGCAATTGCACTGAGGTCACTGCTTAGAATATGGCCATGCCAGAAGGTCGACTTCAAACCAGAGTTCTTGAAGACTGGGTGACGATGAAGAACAAGGAGGCCTGGCACAACGCTTCAAAATCAATCTACTTCCACATGTAGGTGGTGGAAGAAGACGTCAAACGCCAAGCCATCAAGTCCCGGATAGTCGAGTGACCGAGTGACCCTCTCCATCAATGAGCTCTAGGAGTGGCAGCAAGGGCCTGCATCTTCCCGCTCTGCATTATAAAGGGCACTTTTCTGATCTAAAGGGTTACTCAGCTGCATCGACCCACAAGCATCCAACGTCCTCTTAGAAAATGAAATCCATGGCACATTTTCACATCCACGGGTAAACACCCTGGCTGGCACAATTCCCACCCATGGGGAATCTGCCGTGCATTCATGCACATAGGACAGCAAACATTCGGTCGTTCAATGAATTTCCAGCTTATTTAAAAAAATATTTACAACATTTGTATTCTTTTAATACAAGATCAATTTTGTTCTTATTTCAGGCATGTGGCCAGCTAGGTCATATTTTCTCACATTTTGTCACATCCAAGATTTGGACATTTGTCACATTTTGTCACATGCAAATATTACATTTGTCACATTTTGACACATGCAAATGTTATGCAATTGATTCTTAGTTCATCAAAATTCTCACAAAATATACTGTATCTGCAAAAATGTTAC
>JAQFYZ010000970.1:0-29610 GCA_034695085.1 Cylindroiulus punctatus
TGCAGGAATGGAGATGTTACATGAGGCCTGCAGTACTAGCTGCACGGATATTGTAAAAGTAGAAGCTGCAAATGCCACCATTCAAAGCACCAAGGCGACAATAGAGCTTGCTGATGAAAACTTAAATCAGTTATCCACAACGTGCATAAAAAGGAAAAAAATTAATGAAATGTAACATTTTTGCAAATACAGTATATTTTGTGAGAATTTTGATGAACTCATCAATTGCGTAACATTTGCATGTGACAAACTGGGACAAATGCAATATTTGCACGTGACAAAATGTGACCTAGCTGGCCACATGCCTGAACAGGTCATCGGGCATCTTGGCGATCTTGTCAAGTTACCATTTTTCATGGGATGATGCGAAATCATGTCCGCATAATCGAAAAAAACTGACAAGCTTTTCATTAAATCATCCTGTTGCAGACTCCCATCCTCTTCCCCAATAAACCCGTTAGATGTCTCTGACGTTGATTTGTTGGACCATGCCATGCGTGCCTGGCGCCAGGTGCCGTCTATCCAAACATTGCCGGCGATTCACGCAGCATCTCGCAGTTGATGCTCAAAATCAACCTTGAGTCTATATTTGAATGTGAGCGCGCTTTGCACATCCACGACCGTCCAGCTTTCTCATCGCAACTGGGCTCGGCCGTGCTATTTATGGGCTCTTCAAAGGCATCGTTGATATGTTCTAGCGAAGCTTAGCCCGGCGCATAAAAACCCCTGCCACCCGTGGCGCCCACAAGGACATCGAACAAGCGCCTCCAAAGAAAAGACGGGTAGGGGGCGCTGTTTCGCCGCCGATTCAGTAGTGACGTCCGGATCGTAAAAACGCCGTTTTTGCTTCTCCTTTCGATTTTCTTCTCCTTCGAGGTCCACCTGAGCGATTTTTGTCCTTTTTCAGCGTTGGGCCATTAACGCCCTGCTGGGTTTTCACTGACCAGCATGCTGCTCCGTACATTCCTGCCTCCTCAATGGACACCCAAACACCTCAGGGTAGCCCAGGACTTTCGAGAGGGTCTTTGTCTGTCCCGTTTCTTTTTTACTTCCTCACCCACTCACCACTTCCCGTCATGCACGCCGGCTGGTTTGTCTTTGGTCCAACTCGTCGACATACCCCCCACGGACAAATGTCCAGTCGAAGCCCATTGTGGGCCCCTAAGACGGATAACTGGGGCCGACGGCGTGGGCAATGGCTAGCCCAAATCCAGACGACTGGGTCCTCGGAGATGGTCCGGTTGTTAAACCTTTATGGCACGTCCCACGCTGTTTGGAAATTGCGGAACAGCCTCGAGGCTCTCGGGCACAAACCCCTTTGTCCCGCGGGGCATTGTGGGTAATTTCTAAAGCATTCTGGTTTCTCTTGTGCCGCCGCACAATATGGTTTGACTCGACTCGTCTGTTTGAACCGTGACCGGATCAAGTGCCTGGCTGGCAGTCAAAGCGTTTGGCTGACAGGGAAGATTGTAAGCTGCTTAAACGTGTTCCACTGTTTTGGCATTAAGCTTCGGCGTAGACCTACTACAAGAACTTGGTTTTGTAATTATGCTCCGACTTTGCAGGAGTCTGCAGGTGCTTTCCAGTCACCCCACCCTCACCCATTCCCCCGGTGCATATGCAGGCCGATGTGACAAAATGTGACAATTTCTGTAAAAAATGGAAAATAATGTGACAAATGCAACAAATAAAGAGGGAAACCTCTTCTTATGTATGACCAATCTGTATAATTATAGGGGAAACTAGACTCAAAATAGTCTGTTGATGAAGAGGAAATAACCAAAATGAAGGGAAAAGCCCAAAAAATGGTGCATGCAGGAATGGAGATGTTACATGAGGCCTGCAGTACTAGCCGCACAGATACTGTAAAAGTAGAAGCTGCAAATGCCATCATTCAAAGCGACAAGGCGGCAATAGAGCTTGCTGATGAAAACTTAAATCAGTTATCCAAAACGTGTGTAAAAAGGGGAAAAGAATAAAATGTAACGTTTTTGTCGATACAGTATATTTTGTGAAAATTTTGATGAACTAAGAACCAATTGCATAACATTTGCATGTGAAAAAATGGGACAAATGCGATATTTTCATGTGACAAAATGGGACAAATGTGCAATTCTTGGATGGGACAAAATGTGACATAGCTGGCCACATGCCTGTTACCCCTAAACGCCTGCATCGATATGTCTACAGAAATGTTGTACGTGTAAAGCTATCAGTAGGAAAACACGAGTAACATCTGATTGTGTGTAGCTTTTGCATGCAGTATCTCGCCTCTCTGGCAGACCTATTAATCCTGACTAATTACACTGTTTTGAAATTAGGCCGTCTCGCTGCATCATTCCCACCATCTCGTTGGCACGTTAGATTGATTACACGCGTACTGTATATTTGCCCCCTGCTTGAGCAGCATCTTTTGAAATCTCGGAGTCGTTCACCTTTCGGGCACCCTTCGAAAAGTTTTTCTTTTTGCGCTTTTTTCGTCTTCTTTTACCCCTTGATATCTCTGAATTAGCTCCCCCCAGCTTTGCCCTCTTTTTGCACTTCCCCCCTCCTTTTTGGTGTGCATCCGAGCGGTGAATATGGCCGTAATTTGCTAAGATGCTGCTGCCCTTTAGTGTGGATTACCCCTTTGTTCTCATTAAAACGCTCGGTTGCTGCTAATTATTTAGCGTTTATCATGCAAATTTCTGCGAAAAGTCTGCAATAAACGCACGCGCCCACGCCCCCTGCAAATTTAGTGCTCTAATGGCCGTTGTCAGGGATGCCATTACCGGTTTTTAAAGTTTGCAACCGGCATTAATTCCAACGCCAGACCGGCCCTCATGTAACTAATTTTGCCTTTCCCCCGAAGGTCGAAAACCGACCAAGATTTTAGCAGTTTTTAACCTCTTTTCACCTTCTCCCGATGATGACGACTGCCTGTTCAGGTTTCCTAACGAAATACCTGCAGGCCTTCAGCTTGCGAGTCTTCTGTTGCATCAGCTTCTTCTTGGCTGTCAACGGGTCCAGTCTGTGCCACTAATGCTCATGGACACGAAGTGAGGTTTTTTTTAGAAAAAAAAAATTGAAAAACAATTGACTTTTTCAACCTACAGCTCCACACCGCTGCTACACATGTGCAGTGAAAAACTTATAAATTGAGCAGTGTTTAGATCATTCGGCATCAAGATTGTTCAGAACCATTGGTTCCTGTGGCTGGAATTATGATCGCCACAGCCCACAGGTCATTCTGAACCATTCTGCACTACTAATGTTGTGACAGTCGTGCATGACTGGACCAGCCCTGTACGAACAGGGCAATGTTCCCATGCACTCATCAAGGTCCATTACCAAATGGTTTTCAGACATGGGTGTAGGAAACTAACAAATCTGCTCAGTCGTGGTCTCTGAATGTCTGAACTGGATGTCCTCTGGGATGATCTGGTATGCTGACAACTTGTCGGAACACAATGCCCATGATCAGCGTCTGACCCCACAGTGTACCACACCTGCTTTGTCGGAGCAGTGGTTGTATCGATCATTCCAGAATCCACATTCCAAACCCTTAAGCTTCCCACAAATTGTAACTGCCATAGAATCAAAAATGTGGCGAATGCCTTACTGACAAATGTACACATATCGAAACATGGTGCACGAGCAAGTGTCCCAGCACTTTTAACCTTAAAGTGCATGTAAAAAACGCACGAAAAGACATTGACCAGTGCTCACTGCCTCGAAATGCGAAAGATTTCAAACGAATTATCCATTGACTTGTGTCTGACGCCGCTTTTCGCTCTGCTTATTTGGTTTTCCGAAAACGCGAGTTTTTGCGCTATATCTGGCACACGGATCTGAGGAGACGAGGGGTAGAGGTGGCCATAGATTCCCCGTCCTAATTTTGCAACTACACTCGATGTGGGCCCTCACAACGTTTTTCTTCGATGAAAAGTCCCGACGCTGGGCAATAAACAAAATGCGAAGCCAGGGGGGTGATATGCACGCTGGCTTCGGTTGCATACTTGGAATGTGCCACACTAGCCAACAGTTGGCATGCGTTGCTGTTAATCACCTGACAAGTTTTATGGCGAATATTTGGCGAAACTTGGTCGAATGGCGCAGGTGGAATAATGGCTTCCTTGTCCGAGTGAAAAGAAAAAAAACCAGCTGAAACCCACGCTTGTGTGGCAGACGTCTGAAAGTATTTTATATGGCTAAGCCAGCTTATTTTTAGCGCTCGAGATGCGCAGACTGGCTGTTTTTCTGCACCCAGAACCTCCCCCTAGCCGATGCTGATCAAGGTGATTTTGTGCCATTAAAAATACCATCGTGTTCCCTGATTTCGGATGTAAATGTAGCCCGCAGAACGCGAATCGTGATTGGGGAGGGCTTTTTTGTCTGGTGGAGTACGTCTCGATTGCAGATGTGGTGTAATTATCCCGAAACGGGAAGCCGAAGGCAACATAACAATGGTACCTTCGCAGATTTCGTGCAAAACGTCTGGGGGGTTAGGCAGCGTCCCTGACCTTTACTGACTTGTAACTAAAATGTAAAATGAGCTGGTCAATAGAACGTGTGGGATGTTCTTCCATTGGTCAAGCATTCGGAGAGAGCAGTTTTCTGATGTACAGTGTATGCAGTTCATGTACGATGTACCTGTAAATCGTTTTGCCATAGCAACATTGTTTCTGAAGTGCCAGACATTACCTCAGTCGTCCGAAAACATACATGTACATCTTGGAACTGCAGTTTTCTCCAGATTGGCGATTTTATGAGTGGTCTTGCTGCTGAAGTGGGAGTGCAATGTGTTCTGAGCACACCTTGTCAATTTTCACAGGGAGCCCCCACCAAAAATTGAATAGTTATTGAGGACTTGTTTCATGAGTCATGGCCTTCAAGATGCTGCAGTGTGCTTGGTCTCATGTGTGTCCTTTTTTTCAATTTATTGTTTCTTGCTGTTGGGATGGCCCATAAGTGGCGATCGCTCAATTCTGAGCCGAGTTGTCTGTAAAAATTGCTTCAGTAACAGGAAGGAGCTACATGCAAGTATTCCTGAAAATAATGACGCTTCGGCCGATGTCGTTAAGAAAGCGTTGCTCCGATTGCTAGCGCCTCTCAGTCGTTTGGCCTGCCTCCAATTCTGAATGGTTCTGGACTATTTTTACAGGATTTCAAGGTTTGAATATGACCACGTTGCAGTCGTTAATTTACAATAGTGAAATTGGCTGCGCCCCCGACGCCCATGAACCCATCGCGATGTTTGTTTGAATTGTATGCTAATTGAATGGGCCAGGTTGCAACAATGCAACTCGCTAAAACACTGCTAAAACAAACACGTGTGGCTGCGTTGCATTTGTGCTGTGTAATTGATGATCAACACGTGATCATTGATTGCTGGCTGCTGAAAACCTTTTTTCAAAATTCATCCATGCAGTTTTGAACTGAATATAGAAACTCTTTGCTTCTTATTTTTTTCGATAAGAAAACCCAAGTTTTGCAACCATTCTCGGTTCTTTAGCCCGAGTGCGTGAAAAATAATTCACAGCTTGCTATATTTTAAAATTTTTATCGCCGTGCATACTTGGATGCCCTCCAAATTTATTACATTTTTTGAGGCTCGCTGATGGGGGAACTCGCACGCCTTGTATTTCTTGCCAATTTCTGTTTTGCAATGTCCATTTTTTTGCATGCCCGAGTGTGTGCAAAAAACGACCAAGTCTTGGTTGCGTGCCCTGTCTGTTAACTTGCATGTACCTTTTTTGACGGTAAACCTCGAAATCGTGGCTGTAATCCCTTAAGTCCAAACCGTGGCTTGCAGCCAGATAATAAGCCTATTTTAGTTTTTCAAATATTTTTAACTTGAGTCAACTGTTGTCAGCCTATCGGGAACAGCATTTCTGATACAAGCGCATCCTGGTAGTTGCTCAATTGGGATATTTGGAGAAAAAAAGAGGAAAAAAACTTTCCATAAAAATCCCACCTCGTGCACAATTTTACTCGGGAGACTTTGTCAAATAATCCTGGCATCGAAGCTTTTTGATTTCTGTAGCTGCTCGTCCACTTGTCATCGGTCTTTTTTTCTGCCCCCGTTGCAGAATACAGGAGGCGCCAGCGCAAAGCAGATAAACAGCCCATAAATTCGGTTTTAGTCTGATTATTTCAACCTGCAAGGGTTTATTTTTGCTATTTTAGGACGCTTAATGGACGCTCCGCCATTTTTCACACTTGCCTCGGCTTATGGCAGCATTTTTGAACAGCTTCCGTAATCAGAGGCTGTTTTATGAGCTGCACGGACATGAATGTCGCAGTCGACCTAAATGTCAGGCTATATTTTCGATTCTGTGAACATTTGTGGAAGCGATGCATCCGACCACACAAACTAAGCAAAACCTGGCGTTGGAATTGAAAGTTTTTCAGCCAAATGGCCGGTTACTGTAGGCTCGCGTGCCTACTTCAGTAGCTTGGAACAAACTTTCGACAAGATTTACAGCGCAAGTTTGTGACTTTTTCTCCACACCTCACATTGCTCCTGCTTACGTCTAAATAATTTCCGTGCAGTCCTTCATACATGTACATGTACATGTCAAGTTTGCTTCGAAGCATATTTGCTCGGTGCGTTGCTTTGCCTATGAGTCACATGTCTGGTGCGCAGAGGATCGTGCAAGTATTGTCATCATATTTTCATGCCGCCAGTGATGATGCAATGAAATAATCATTGATCAAAACATTTTCCAAATGAGAACTTCTGATGATGTATTTTAGTCGCACAACAATTTTAAAAGAAAAGCGCCGTATGAGAGTTTTTTTGAGCTAAACTTGGCTGATTTTAACCAGTGTTTTATAAACAGGGTTAATACGCACCTGGAAAGTCAGGGAAAGTCAGGGAAGAGAAAAATGCCAGGGAGAGTCAGGGAAAACTACGTTTTTTTGCTGTAAAAATCGGGGAAAGTCAGGGAAAATAACAGTTTTTTCAACAAAATAAAATTGAAAAATAAATTTCATCCCAAAAAATACGCAAAAAATAATGTTTTACATGTTTATTAATTATTTTGAGATTTCTGCTGACCATTTCCAAAAGTTGATATTAATAAACATTATATTTTTCTCATGAGCAGGTTTAAAAAAAATTTCTACACGATTTATAAGTCGGGGAAATTTACTCGGGTTATCAGGGAAAGTCAGGGAAATGATTTTGTAAACTTGAGTATGAACCGTGATAAAACAGCGGTGATGCCATCACCATTTGGTCCAACCTCCCTTCACTCGCGACATCTTTTGCCGAATCCCCAACCCCTCCCCCCTCAGCTGATAACAATACTCGAACGCCCCCTTATTCGTACGTGTAGGTGCCATTCTGCGGGAATGGAAATTGACATAATTGCGAGGATGGAAATTGCAACGAAAATTGCGCCGAAAGTTTTGACGGATCCCCAACCCCTCCCCCTCAGCTGATGACAATACTCGAACGCCCCCTTGTTCCTACGTGTAGGTGCCATTCTGCGGGAATGGCAATTGACATAATGCGAGGATGGAAATTGGACGCATTGGGACAAAAAATTGCGCCGAAAGTTTTGACGGATCCCCAACCCCTCCCCCTCAGCTGATGACAATACTCGAACGCCCCCTTGTTCGAACGTGTAGGTGCCATTCTGCGGGAATGGAAATTGACATAATGCGAGGATGGAAATTGGACGCATTGGGACAAAAAATTGCATCGGAAATTGCGCCGAAAGTCGAGTTCGCCACGTGACAAACGCTAGTGAAAGCCATTGAAAATCTGGTTGGAACCAGCTTCGTTGCTTGTTTGTTATTGCTCGGCTGTTGGAGTCTCCAATGGCTGCCTGCGAGGGACCGGGGTGTTTGGGGAGGGCGGAAGGACGCCCAGGCGCCGTGCCACTTGCAACGTCGGCGGACGATAGCGCCGTAGCTGTCCCTGGCAGACGACGCTCCTCCCCGCTGACCTCTTTTCCAACAGTTGGCTACCGCGGCTACCCGGGAGCGCTCCCTCAACCGCTACGGCCGGCCGGGGAGCGCGGCCGTTCGACATGCGCCTCCGCTCTCTGCTGCGGCCTTTTATTATTTCGGATGCCAGTGACCTCCACCATGGCAAATAATCTAATTAACACGCGCCGTCTGATAAAAATCGACGTTGCGCACTAATATTTCCGACCGTAGCTCGAATTTGGATTAAATTTCTGGACGGCGTTTCGAAGATGCGGCTGTGCTCGTCCTCCCGCCGCCATGTTTGTTTGCGAGCATCGCCGGCGAAATCGATTTCGAAACGTTCTACCAGATAGGATGGTTTTCACACACTCTTCCTTCCAAGTTCATAAAGTTTTTCCTCTAAATTTGTGTCGAAATGAGGCGAGCTTAGTCGGTAATCGAACGAGGATGCGGGAAAAATTCGACATCGCTCGTATGTCGCCATCGATGATTATTTTTATTTGTTAATGTATTGTTATTATTGCGTGTTATCGTTACAGTTTATAACGGGGTTTTTTGAACATTTTTGGCTTTGGGTTATCCTGCGTGTAACGTGGTTCCCCAGACCTGGAAAACCTTGACTTGTCGGCTATAGTAGAAATACGAACTGATGGTACTGAAGGACAGCCAAGCAGAGAGGTGTCGCTTATCGATTAGGGACTCCTGGGTTTTAGTTGTTGAAAGGAAAATGGCTGACGCCTCGAGCTAAAGCGCCTCCAATGTTTTTTTGTTGTTGTTGAGCTCCTTCCTCTCACCAGTGGCGCTGTATGCGAAATACAGGACTTGGTCAATCGCAAACTGGCGATTGGATTCTATTGGCCGGCTCTTTCAGCCCAGTTCCATCACTTCGTGGTTCTACTATAGTTACAACTTTAGTAGTAGGAAGTACTTCTGTATCTTTATCCTCCTCATCAGTGTAGTGAAATGTGTAGCAGAATGTAGTAGAAATCGATAGACTGTAAAATGCCTTTCTTTGGCATACATGTATGTGATAATTTTTTCATTTTTGAGTAGTCGTACGTGGCAAATAACTTTCAAAATCTGTAAATTCAGGAAAGTTGAAAATGTCTATGAGGGAACGCTAGCGCCAAACGCTGCCATGTTTTGTCGATTCCAATATGGCGTCCAAATTTGAGATTCGCCCTGCAAATGCATTGATCATAAAACGGATCAGCTTGCGTTAATCCCCGGATCATGGGCTGTAAATAGGCATCGCCAGTTTTTTTACGACGCGACGTTGGCGAAAAAAGCAGCGCCTGCAGACGGCGCTGGGCAATTTCCATAGGCGGAAGAAGAAACGGCATTGGCTAAAAAAGTTGCCAACAAAAAACCACCTGTGCATAAATGCTGGTATTGAACACAATGGGGACGTCTGGTGGGGGAAGGTTATTGAGAACGCACTCAGACTAGCACGAGCTTATCTTCGCATGCACAGTTATGCAGCTTTGAATAATGGCGCTTGTCCCATTTGTGCAGATAGCGTGCATCACGATTTGGTCTGGGCATTTCCAGTGCCATTTCTCCTGCACAAAAGCGCCTCCGAATGCTAATTAAAAGGGAGTTGCCCAATTGCTAAACATCGCGGAATTAAATACAGTATGTCCGTTCCTAATGAGAAGTTCGGAGTACGTGTCTGGCTTTTGTCTGCTGGTGGAGGGGTGGGGGGGCGGACACTCAAGATGGCCTCGATTGACCGCTGGTCAAACGGTCAATCGAGAAGCTCACTCGTGACCCGCGCCACCAAAAGTGACAAAACCCCCGGTGTCGGAGGCGATCTTCTTTTACGATCATCATGTCCGAATTAAGGAGAGCGAGGTCGGTGCTGGAGGTGCCATGGCCAAGAACTGGACATCGAAAAGGCGAATGACCGTACGAAAAGCTGGCATCGGGTCACGAGGTGGGGCCAGTGGACGCTGCGGGGGTTTGCAAAAAATCGCCGCGTCGGTCAGACTCGAATGGTTGTTTTTTTTTTTGCGCAGATGGATTTTGGGTCTGGGAAGTTGGTTGCTCTTTTTGACTCCATGCACCAACTACCATCCGCTGATTATTGGTTTCCTAAAATTTCAATTTTTTTTTTCATTTGGAAATCAGTGCATGTCGATAGGCTACAAACGAATACAGTGTAAAATGATTGCAGAAATGTCCACATTTGTAAATTATCGAACTCCTCTCCTAATGGAGATATTGTTTCGTTATTTACCAGCCGCCGTTACTATGGTGATTGTTATTGACCTTCCCCGTTAATCTTCGGGGCATATTTATCATTGAATGCACCATTATTCTTTGGCAGAATGCTGCCTTGAAATACCCACAGGATTGAGTCGATGCCACCATCGAAACCCTGTATAAATTTTTTGAAAGCTTCATCTCCATTTTTAGATGGTACATGTAGATTTGTAACGTTTTAATACTGTTGCTAAAACCTCCGTGCATTCGCAGTTATAAACTGAATCTATGATGTTTTCGTTTGGCTGGTTACCAGTCGCGATGCACTGCCAAATCTGATTAAATTACAAATGGGATTTGGAATATTTAATTAGTTCCAGGAAGTGAAACAGAAGCGCAATTGAAGTGTTTCAAAAATGTTCGCTGGTTTGTGGGTTTAAATAATTTTTATCTACGGTATATTATGTTGCAATACCTGAACATGTACGAATGTACGAGCTAGACATACATTATACGTTTTATTTTCAGATTAATGCACACGTTGGTAAGAGGATTAATTTTTCGATTGCGAATAATTGATTAGGCATCATTACTGCACGGGATATGCTGCTGTGTATAGAAGTTGGAAAATCGAGTTTACGAGTGATGGCAACATTTTCATACATTATTTGCATTTATGCTGGACGAACTGTATCTAGGCCTCAGAAATTAATTCAGTTTGTCTGCTTGCTTGTTCCAATTTTACAAAACGTGAACGTTGCCGACAGTAGGCAGTTTACTGTTACAATGTATCTTATGTTTAAATAGTAGACTTGTCTAGCTGATGCAAAGATTTTATGGCTTATTTATCTAGTCTTTACTGTATTTGGATAAAATTGAGCACGCTGTTTTCGTGGGCGAAATTTTTCGTTTTCTCGCGAAGCGATAGCGTTTCATAATATTGACCAATAACTTACGCTGTGTTTGTAAACGAATTTAGTACGAATTTCCGGACTGGCTTTTCTGAAGATGTTCAGATTGTAGAGCAAAGTGCAGTGCTTTTGGTGAAAACAATTACGTGTGTATGACCACACTCAAATGCAACAAATTGAGCATTATGACATCAATTTTTTCAGGATACCAGATTTCCATCCATGTCAGCAATTGTCATTATTTCCACACCCCTTCCCCCAAGTGATGATGTCATTATCATCCACTCATCTTCTCCCTGCACTTCCGTCATCATGACCGACTGCCTCCCCCACTTTCAAGATGATAACATTATACTTGAACGGACAACGACTGACAACAATAATGCACGATGTTGACCATTTGTACCTCTTTAGTGGGAAATGCACTTCCAAAGCCAAGCGACCGATGACCAGTGCCGCGAAAAATGTACGTTAGCGATAGAGATCAGCGAAATTACAGGTGTACATTATATCGGGTTTTGAATGTTTTTATTTTTATGCCTGTTATAATTAAACGCGAACGCCATTATATTGACCACTGACGGTGTTTATGTTAAGCCAACCTGGCTGTTTGGAGGCGGCGAACGCACCTGAAAAACCTTGGCTGGTTCTGGCAGGCGGTCAAAAATATGAAAAAAAGATTGGCGAACTTATCTTGCATGTCCCAAATGCCTAGCCAAACGATATCAGACGTCCCGATTCCCTCCCCCAAATTTAGTTAATATGGACGGGATCACGCGGCGCTGTTGTTTTCAATTATTTAGTTTGGCTTTCTCCTTGTCTGTGTTCTCCATTCCAGACATGTAGTTAAAACCTCGTTCGGCCTCTTTTGTTTACGCAGACTTCCACTCGTTGTATTGTCCATTGTTTTGATTGTCCCTGACGTCATTCGCCAGAAGTGCATGAACGGCTCTTTGCAATTAAGGACGCTCTGGAAGTGTGCAGCCGCATTCATTGTGTTTGCAGACTTGCATGAAAACGTGTTTTTAACGCATCTTGACTTGGGTTAACATCACTTGAGAATTTGCTCGGGGTTGTTGCGAGGCTGCGTCGATGTAAGCAGCATGTAGACAGTGTTAACGTGCTTAACTTGATGAGCAGCTAACTTCTGTTTCCTGTGTTCGTGGTGAATCTGCTACCAAATGCAGCGAAGCTTTCCCTTACCTCCTGGTAATAATCGAAAAACATTCCAATTATTGAGGAGAGCAAAATAATCCTAAAATAGGGTATCGAATGATTTTGAACCATTTTACTGTTATCACTTTGGTCATGTGTTGGTATATCGTGCCTCATCAGCTTTCAGGGCCGATGAACAGTTGCACCCATAGGTGAAATGGCATGTACATGTACACTGTATATGTCATATAGGGTAAAATATGACATCCCATCAATGAAAATATGGGAAGGTCAACCAACAGTGCTGTGCGTCAACAACGTATGCAGACACCTGTACTGTAGGTCGCAATTTGTGACAGGTCCTGGCATTCCCAGGTGAGGTTAGAGGATTGTTGTGGGTTTTTGGACCCACGTGATGACATACAGTATTCTGAACTTGGTATTTTAGAAAGCTGAATTTGTCACGCAGTTCTGCCTCGTCAATTCGTGCTCCCCGAACGAGATATAAGTTTTTTTTGTTTTTCAATTATGGATGGCAAGCAGGAAGCCAGTAGAATAGAAATGAAATTTCTGTGAAAAAGTCCACCCATCATCGAGGAGGGGTCCATTCACTCTCCCTGTGTTTTTCTCGGAATTTCTCATGCTGCACAATATTGCTCTCGTGTCCCAACAGCTGGCATACACACGGTGGCTCGAGCCCAGCGATCGGGTGAGGATGAACAGAAAGGGTACACGACTCCATAGATTTTTTCTGTATCATCTTTCCCATCCTGCACCTATTCCGAGAAAAGCAAAGTGGTTGCTCGTGTTGCGATACATTAGCTGCAGTAACGTAATAATATCGCGCAGCCATTTATGGACTCTGCTTAAGTCGCTTTTGATGAAGGTTTATCATGTTGGATGAACAGTGTACTACAAATGTACCACATCTGTCAAAGTGGAACTTCCATAACAGGGTGTCCATATTGGTCATGGAAGTCTTGCGATGCACAAGCAATGGTAGAATGTGGCCTACGATACCTTCTGAATACCATCTAAATTTCTGATAGGGAAAATCCAGTTCTCAGTTACTGTCCCAGTTACTGCGCATTTGCGTGCAGGTAACTAAAGTCTTGCCATTTTTGATCTTGATATAATTTTCCTCAGAAGTTTGTTGGCTGATCATGTCATCACTTGGATGTGGAGGTTGAAAATTACATCACGACGAGTGTCTAAACATCACAATATCGTAATGACAAACTTGAACCACCCCATATTCTAATAGGCACTGAAAGTTGTTTGTAATTAACTAAATCATTGAAAGGCATGGAACATAAAACCATATTCAGTGAACACCTAGAAACACATCCATGACGTTGCACCACATCTCACTTAAAACTCGTCCCAAAAGAAGTGGGTAACTCGGTTGGTACACTGTACCGTTTTCTGTCACGTGAACCCCTTTAAACTAAATTCATGGAAGGGAAAGAGCGTTTTTTTTGTCAGCAGCCCTTTCAAAAGAATTTTTCTCTCAGTGGTCGTAGTGAGAAACGAGGGGGATAAGAAGCAGGAGGGGGAAGGGAATAAATCGTTTCTCCGATTTGAATGTCTTCTTGGAAATGTCATCAAAAGTACAGAATCCATTAAGCGGGGGAATTGTATACCGCCGACTGATGCCATAAAATCCAATTCCCCCTAAATAGAAAATGCCTTTTTTGGGCGCTTTTGTTTCACGTTCTTTTCTTTTTTTTTTTCATTTCGAGCCCCCCTCACTGTTCGGTTTTTTTATTTTGGTTTTTAGCACTACGTGGGTTGCTTCTCTTTGGGTAGTATGGAACTGTGACTGTAAAATAGCTTGCCGTGTTCAGGAAACTGCAATAGCCCCACTGCAAAGCGAGACGCTCTGACGTAATTCCATAATTTAATTAATCAGGGCGATTTGTGTTAACATCCGGAAAAGTCAGGAAAGTTGAAAACTTCATCTCTGGGAGAACCCTTGAGCTGCCCCTAACCGTCAGGCAATCACTGCCAACCTACGAGCTATTTGGGAAAGCCGATGATGATTACCACACTTAACACTAACACGCATTAGGTGGTTATCGAAAAGTATGCTGTTATTTTTGGCTAGGTTTAAGCCGGACAGCCTGTATTTTCTCAAATACATTGTATTGAAATTACGAATTGATATTCGTCAATTTCAGCCGTTTTTATATCAAAACGAGTTCCACCCCTGGATACAGTCTGCATGGCTACCAATCAACTATTCACCACGCCCTCCCAATTTATGGGATAGCCGAAAGATACAAAGAATATAAAGACACTGATTCGAATGGGAATCCGAATTTGCAAGCTAGATGAGTTCGTGTAGTACAAACTCCCATTTCACTGGTGGGTTATTCTTGGCTTTCTTTCATGTACCCCAATATCCTCGCTTGACAGCATCTGTGAATGCAGCTGACTCGCTCGCTTTGGATTTTCAATGATGATGATTTCGTTCGTATTTTTCGAATTAAATTTCCCAGAACTGCCTTCTTGCTGCTTCCCCAGCCCGACCTGTTTGGTGCGTCGCCATCGATTTTTCTGATGGCTGAATTGGCAGTGGAGTGGGTCGAAACCTAACGCGCATTCAAGGTTAAATTAATCAAAACCACCAATAGCACGGGGGCGCCACTATTAGACCTCGTTTGCTCCTATACATTAATTTCTCGATTCTGAAAACAAATCTCTGCTAGTAAAGCAATTGGCCCTAATGTTTTCGTTGATTTTCAATGTATCGTTTGCCCACTGTAAGGTCTGATAATTGCCATTCAGCTCTGTCGTGAATTGGGTTTCAAATTCGTTTCGTTTTCTGGCTTTTCAAACCATGTTACGTTTTTGAAGTGGGGGAGTAAAAATTGCTGCTTGCACGAACCTGTTGTGCCCCTATAATTGAATAATTACCTTCCACGTACTGTATCCTCAGAATGAGCATGTACTGTAGGCTCACCATGGGGGCCACCCAGCATTTGCCAGCTCGACATTTTTAAGCGAAAAAAATCGATGGTTTAAAGCACATATATACATGTACATGTATATTATGTTTTCAAGTTTTGGACACAATTAAGTTTGACATGTATTCTGCACGTTATAGGTAATTTTGGCAATGGTATTGTATAGGCCTGAATGGTCAGAGCACCAATGTACCTAGTCTATGTCTAATTGCAGAATGCAGGATTGGAAATTGACGTGAATCTATTCTATTTGGAAGTTCTATTAGAAACAGTGAAGGTTACATATACTGTACAACCCCAAGACGATAGTTTATTTCTTGAAGCAAATTTCACTTATCTTTGAAATGCAACATCCATGACATTCGTTGTCGCTGCAACGGAGTTGTACTGTAGAGGGTGATATTTAGTGACACTTGACTGCATGGTCAATTCAACGATACATGTACATGTAGATATTCACCATAGGCACGATGAAAATGACCACTCCTGAGCGCCGCGATAATTATTTTATAATAAAATGACTCGTATTATAAGTATGAGATATTTCTCCGTTTAAATGTACTTGTTGATGCTGGCATGGGTCGTGGTGCGATGACGCACCTCTTTCTATCATCAACACCTCTTCCGGTTCTTTAAACTCCTTTATTTCACTCCCCCAGTTGCTACCTGCTCCTTTGGATTCGACTCACTGAGCCAGACCTGTCTGCTCACATTTCCTAGAGGCCTGAGCCAAAGTCCAGTAATGTTCATGGGGTTCGCGTTTTCTATTAGTTAACACGGGTCAAATCTGAATACCGTACATGTACATGCACATGTACAGTGTATGTCATGTATTCTGGAAAGGTCTGCCTTGGCACTTACGCTGTAGGTCTACACGTGGTTGTTTTTGGCAATGGTTGTCCCTTTTCACAAGCTGTCACCATCTGCAAACACCAATTTCGTATTGCAATTACTACAGTATTTCTATTGACGAACTTATATTGTTTGCTCGTCAATTTTACACAGGGGCCTCCTGATTAGTGAAACTATTACGTGTCTATGCAGGAGTCTGGAAGCACGCGAACTGATATCAAATGGCGAATAGTGCCATTTGAATATCAAAAAGCCTGTGGTGCAAAACTTCGTCTTCCAGAATATCATTCTCGAGCGTTTTATTTGTGAATAATTCAAGGAGGGGTTGGTTTTCGAGCATTGTAATTACGGCTAATATGCAGACAAGGTCATTCCTCCCCATATTAAGTTTTCCCCATCCATTATTTTCATTATCTTGATATTTTTTTTTCCCATCTTTTTAAATTGCCGAAGGCGTTGATGAGGCGACTGGATTTGTTATTTTGGTGGGTTTGTTGCTCCCTGTTCCCCATCATGGTGGTGCCCCCTGGTCTATCTATACCCGCGCTAACATTACCCGTGCCCTGGTCGACAGGGCCGTGCGTAGCAAAAAAACCAGCAGGTAGATTTGTCTGGTAGTGTGAACTGGTAAAACTGGTTGAATTTAGTGGGAATCCGAAAATGCAGGTACCCCCTGACTACAGACTTTTTCAAGGAAGTCAGCCAAGGACGTTGCTGGCGACGGCTGGTGAAATGGGCGGAACCAGTCAAGGTGCTTGAGTTTTCCCCTCGCAGGCGAGCTGGAATGAATGTTTTTTTTTAACCAGCTTACTTGAAATTATTAAAATTTATGCGCGACCATCACGTAATTTCATTGTTGATAAATTCTCGGGCGAATTATTATTATTATTTTTTGGAAATCATGGGCATATTATGTGAGGTAGGGTCCAGCCATAGATGCCACCTCACCTATTTTTTTTACCCGAGATTATGCATGCATGTACATTATTTCAGTTTTATTATTTTAGTTGCAGGCTGAGGAATTTATTGCTAGGAAATAGCTCCCTGTAATCCGCTCCATTTTAACAATTAAGGAAATAGACGCCAACGTTAGGCCAAGGAAAACCAGATGATCGACGTCATGTTATTTTAGTCGAAAAAAGCTGCGAAGTTTTTTTCCCGCCTTCATTAATATTGTCATACAAGGAGGGTGGAAATTGCTTTATTCTCATATTTGGGTGTCGTTATTGATATTGAAATACAGTAGGTGCTACAGTGGGCGTGAAATGTCAGGGGAGGGATATCCTGGATATCAAAGCGATAACTTCAACAAAATGGTTATGAAATATTGTAGACAAACAGTCGTTTGCTGGAGCGGTGGGCCTAGCAAGAGACTCGAATGGTGGTTCAAAGCGTAGGGAAATTACATTTGAATTTGTGCAAAAGGCCAACACTGTACATTTCGAAAAGGAAAAGTATTTTGGTTCGTTCTTAGTCATTCCGTCTTCGTTTCATTCTATGCTGACTCTAATTATTTTTTTTTGCAAAATATGAGGTCATCCTACCGGGAAGGTCCAGGAGAATCTAGGCTAAAACTGAATTCTCTTGCACTTCTTTTCTGCTCACAAATTTTTGGCCTGGCATCATTGCCCTAATCAGGACAACACAAGTAAAGTCGTTTTCGCGTGATTTATTATTTTTTTCTTTTCAAGTACGGATTTTTCTCGGAAAGTTGCTTGAAGTGATTCAAGTCGAATATTAATGACCTCTTTCTTGCACATTTTTCTTGCAATGTCCTTCAGACGGTTTTCCTAATTATATTTTAGTTTTAGTAATGGCTTCGTCTGACAGGTTGATTCATTCCGTTCTGGTGGCCTGTGTAACATCAATCTATGGATGGCCCTTGTTTTGCAATTAGGAATTAGATGATGATTTGGATGCCAGCCCCTCGTAGTCATTGAACATCGATACAAAGGCAGCAAAAGAAACTGCACACATGCCAGATATACATGTATGCTCAGGAGATTATCCAGAAACATTGTTCATAGACCTTTATATACACTGTATTTAAGGGAACCTTTTGTGGCTCAACATCGTGGGGTTTCTCGAGGAGCTAGGCAGTAGGTCTGCATACAGGAATTTTAAAAATAAAAATAAAACTTCTATTGCAATGTGTTGCTTATGACGTGTGGACCAGTAGTAGTTGTTCTTTCTAATAAATTTGAAATACTTTTAATTTTTTTTTCATTTCCAATAAGAAAAGAACGATTTCTTGATATAAATTGTCCGTTGATTTTCAGGGAGAAACTGAAGAGAAAGATGTTATTAAGAAGATCAAGTATGAAGAGACTTACTATCCATACGTGTACGATCCAATGTTGGCATATTTGTGTGGAGGTGTGCCGACCATGTCCAGGGTGTCTGCTTTCCGACCCTGGTCGCCGATGGTTTTGAAAGATGGCAAACTCAATCTTCCAGCACCACCGCCACCACAGTCTTTCATGAGGGAGAAGTAAGTAAATATTTTCTTTCATTTACCTCTCAGTTTTCAGGCTGTCACTGAAATTCGTTACTTGGAGATGACAAAGTAATTTCTTAATTATTAACCTTTCTTTAGCATTCCTCATCCACTGCCACCATACTTGAGCCATGGACCACCAGTACTGCTCAATCCTGAAAGAGTTGTTTCTCACTCAGAAACTGAAAGGTTTGTTGAAAGGTTGGACTTGTCTTATAGTTGGATATGGTTGATGATAGAGCTGACATTATGAACAATGCATGCCATTCTTGTTGATCGAGCACATTCAACTCGTCAACTTGTGCTTAGCAAATTTAGCTCTGCCTTTAGCATATGCAATAATAATTCATTTTTAGGATATCGGGAAGTGCATGTTTTTAATGTTTTATATTTTTCTGTAATTAACAAGATTTGAAAGACACTATCAGCCAAATGTGGCTTTGGCGCCTCCTGCTGCCCAGATCCGAGCTATCCAAAAGGCAAATTCCTCAGTCTCTGCCCTGGCGCAACCTCAGCACGGGGCAACTAAGCCCCAAGCACCAACACAAGAGACTCTTCCAACCTGTAATCCGGAAATCGAATTGTCTACAGACACAGATGAAACCTTCTCTGATAGTACAACGTGCAGTAGTTTAGAATCTCCGACATGTAGTAAGCTCATATTTTGATTTGGTGAAAGTTTCAAATGATGTTTTATTTCAAATTGAATCTTCCGGAAGATTTTCCTGCTTGAAAGAATTAATGTAATAATCTTTGCTTAACCTTAGGTCCAGCCAATTACAAAATGTTACCTGGAAACGAAATGGTAGCTTGTGGCACCAATAGTACAAAAATGGAGATAGAAGAGTTTGATGTAGTGAAAGAGCTGGAAAACATAAAGGCTTTATTGGAGGATGAGGGCGTAGAAAAAGCCATTCAGGAGAGAATTATGGAGAAAGTGTCTGGTTTATGTTGCCATTTTGAACAGAAATTGGATGTTTCTAACCAGTGTAAACGTAAACTTCGAGAGGCAAGTAGAATGTTATTGTGTTTAAAATGATTAGTAATGTTTACCCGGTCAGTGATGATACATTCCGAATTGTAGGAGTCAAATTTATTCCCTAACAAATTACTGTAAAATTTCAGGAACTGGGCAATAAGCATTGCCCAATGTTAGTATTTTATTCAATTATGAAATTAACATGTTTTTGTTTTTTTCAGGAACTGGACAGTGTTAAAAATTCCAAGAAGGAACGATTACGCGAAGCAACCAAAACCAAAAGAATGCTTCGCAAAGAGGTAGATAGATTGTGTGAAGAGCAGATGCGTCGTGATCGTGAAACTGAGGAACTTCGGAAAGAGGCTGATGCATTGAGACATTGTGGCATGGAAAGAGCACACGAGGCCCTCCAGAACGATCACATGAGATCCAAGATTGATGGAATGGGCGATGAACTTATGAAATTACGGGAGGAGCTTTTTCAGCTGAGAAAGCGAGGCAACATCGCACTGCCAAGAAGTGAGGAGCCCAGGATAAGTGACAGGGCTACTATGCTCAACAAAGAGGTGCATATAAAGAAAGAATTGATCTCCCCTGATGGTGTGTGAAAGATTTTGGTGGCTATTTTATGGACGTTGTTGTTTTCGTGTATCTCTGTATGATCAGTTTATCCCCGTGACAGCCACCCTTGCGTTAGTCAAGGGTGGCATAATGACTAATCTGGCCCATTTGTATAGGAGACTTTCGGTCATGCTGAATAATCTTATTCCTGGTGATCCTGGTGAAAAAAGATTGGTTATTTTTTGAAATGGTCGTTGGCATCATGAACACGTTCTTGTTGCATTTTATAATGGAGGTTTTTAATTCACATCCCTAAATTGATTCCCTTTGTCCAACTTAGGGTTCCTTGTTAGTTAGTTCAGAAAAATAAATAAAAATTTAAAAAACTAAAATTGATGGCAGAGAATGTTTTGTTGCCATCAAGTCAAATGATACGTTACAAACGGTTTTATCATTTTGCTTTATTGTAATCAAGGATGTACTCTTATTTGGGATTTTTTTGAGAAATGCAGCAAGTACTTTTATTACCCTAAAATAACTTAATTTTACATAAATAAAATATTCTATGGCATCGTGCTTCTCTGCCATTTGAACACAGGGAACCCTTAACACCTTAATACCTTACCACCTTGGCACCTTTTTGCCTTCATCTCATACTTTTCCTGACAACTTTTAAGTCATAGGTTGGCAGTCCCTCTGTGTTGACTAGAACATGGCAGAGGAATGACAAACTATTGGCTTGCTGGAACTGGCCCATTACTGCAAGTTTCATTCAAAATTGTTTGAATTTGTATTAATAATTGAATTTTCCTTTATTGCCAAGCTATTGGAAACTTGGGCTTTAGTTTGTGATACTATTTGAAATGGCTGCATAGCGATTGATAAAAGTGGTGGGGCATTGGGGTGTAATCTTAAGGTTGAAAGTCTTGTAGGCCCTATGGCAATCTGATTTCAAGCTCAGTGGTTTCAATTTAATTTCCCCTTATAGGTTAGCTTCTCTAAGTAATCCTCTGAATCAAAGCAAAACTTGTGGGCCATTAAACCATGGGTATATCTTTCTGCTGTTGCTGTTGAGTTTCTATTGTGGTTTTGCAAACTCATGGGTTATCTAAATCTTAAAATAATTTAGCAAAATTGCAAATTCAATTGCTACAGTTCACACTCGTTGTATAGTTAATATGTTGGTTTTTATGTTTGCATAGTCTATAAGTTCATGAAAATTGGTCTTCTCTAAAGGTTCTTGAGTTGTTAACATTTTGTTATATACCAAGGCTAAAACAATTCCAAGAAACTGAACTGTATCGTATTGACGTAACTTTCTTGTTGTACAATTGATTTCTGAATGAAAGTTATTAACGTCTAGTTATCCGATCATTTACTTTCCACTAAAAGTCTTACGTTTCGAACGTATATTTTAGTTTCTCTTATTTCTTAACGATTCGAACAACACTTTGAATTCAGTTTAGAGGTAGTGCCCTCAGTGATGCGAGAATGAAAACCCCACCACTACTTACTTCGCTTATATTTGAAACTTATCAAATTTTCTTGATCGCTTGAAATGCTGTGTAGCAGGCCAGTTTGCTGTAAAGCAGTCGGATTAGTTTTTATAGATGGATTGAAGGTGTGATATTGAAGTGCCGTGCCATTTTTACCTAGCTCCCTCCTTCCCATTGGTCAGGTACTGGGTGATCTCTGCCTGCTTAGTTAGTGTGTGAGATGGTACTTGATGGGCACTATGACGCAGTTTATCCTGTCAGGTTTCCCAAATTCCCATTTAACTGGTAGGTATCTTACCAATTAGACCCTACTGCATAGAGTAGTAGCAATAGTCTACCGCCTCCTTCCAAACCCTCCTGTATATAGACAAATTAAAATATTTAGTATTAGTGTATATTATATAGTTACTGGCTTACATGATATTTCTATCACCGTTCAATTTTCTTCCCTTTCCCTTTCCTGCGCGCTTTGTATGAATTATTAAGTATGTACATGTATATTGCCACCACAATGCTCATCTTGTGTTGGGCACAAGCGTGTTATACGGTGGGCTTGAGGCTTGCTGCGAGGACACTGATACAAATCTAGCAAAATGATAGATTATTCTGTTGAATGTTTGTATAATTCCTTGTTTTTCTTTTCTTTTTTTATTTTTACTCCCATATTTGTCTCGTTTCGATCAGCATTTTTTCTTTCATTTTTGGCCTTTTGTTTTGCTCAGGCTAGTTATTGTACAGTTATGGACGGTTTATGATTTTTAATCCTAAATGATGAAATTGTTGGTTGTTGATTTAGCCTTGTATCATCCTCTATCCAGTTGAAATCCGTGACAAAAATCATTTTATTTTGTTACACTCAACCATTGCTCATGCATCATGCGCAGAGGGAGGAATGCAATTCGCTAAGGCAAACTTTGCCCAAACATATGTTACCCTAACTTTTGACTGATGTGCAGATA
Organism: Cylindroiulus punctatus; assembly: GCA_034695085.1. Lineage (NCBI taxonomy): Eukaryota > Metazoa > Arthropoda > Diplopoda > Julida > Julidae > Cylindroiulus > Cylindroiulus punctatus. Next base: position 22,505 of record JAQFYZ010000970.1, read on the forward strand.
AGTTTCTATAAATTGCACAGGAAAATATTTTTTTCCTCATTTGACACTTCTTGTAGTTACACAATAATGTCAATTGTTGTGGTTTTAGCAACTCCCTACATATTAACTTTTATAATTAAGATTTTGTTGTAAATTGCTGAACAAATTGATCCACCATAACAAAAAAAAAATTTTTTTTGTCCCACACCAGACATTCTGTTGACCTTTGAAATGTCTATAGTCTTCTCAACGCTGATGCTATAGCTGGTCGAGTTTCACGTGGTTCTCATGTAACAGAATATGGAATACTCTTCAAAATTTCCAATTTTTTAATTATTTTAGGTACCTGTATGCATCTTGTATATAACATAGGGCTTTATTACAGCATTTTCTAATTAAGTGCTCTGCTATGTAACTAATGGATACAATTGCGCTCTATCTTTCACTTTTTTGAATTCTTGGAAGGAAAAAGTGGGTTATTAGAAATCAGAAGGTTGTAATTCTATAATTGAGCGACATGAAATTATGACCTAAAATCTAAACAAGGAATTGATTTTCGACACTATGGTTAAAATTAGGAGAAATAGGTTTCACTACTTTGAAAAAGAAGATGTAGAAGCTTTAAAATGTCTATATTCACAATTCGACATATAACTGGGCAGCTGTGGCTGAGGTAATTTCTAATGCATTTGATATTTTTGTTTTTGAGAATTTCTCACAGATGTCCATATCAATGGTGAATGTTGAATTTCGGGTGCATTACACGTCTCATTTATACATGACGTTGTTTATTATACAGTAACAGCTTGCCATCTCGTCACAGTCACTGCTTCATTTCCATCTAGCATTCATTTTGTTAATAACCAATGTATATTATTTCTCCATGTTTAAACCCAAAAACTTCTTTCAGTTGTTGCACACCGTCGTGTTCAATATGTGTACCTGTCATTCAGAAAGATTGGTGAGATTATCCTGTTCCCACATATACCTAGCTTTGCATTACCAATAGTTCAATGGGATCTGGTTGAAGCGAACTGTGAGAATCACACTTAATTCGTTCGTTGTCAGATGGTTTCGAGATGGTTGGAGTGCCAAAAGGCTTGACGGGTAGATGGCGCCATTCATTTTTATCCTGATTGATTTCAGAAAAGCATTAGAATCTCATTTGTCAAACTTGGCCCATTGTTGCAGGTACTCCATCTAGTTTGTTCCTTTACTTTTGCTGTACCGTTTTTCCGTTTCTTCGTCAAAAGCACTGCTGTTTCACATCTACTAATTTGTTATATTTTTCAACTTCTATTGAAATGAGTTTTTGCTGTCGTAATCTGAATTCACCGAAAAAAATGTGGAACTTACTTTCATACCTATACTCTGTAAATCTGTCAATTGTAGAATGCATTTTTAATTATCATGCCAAATGTCCAAAGTCAATTATGCCAGAATCATATTTTGAACATGCGCTGTATCTGGACTCGTGGAAGAACACGTGTAGATCAGAAGAGCAGAACTTGCGTGAAAAGAAAATATATTCATATTACTATCTGAAATTCTTATAAGTGAAAAGCTGCGTTGTTGCAGTAGTTATAAAAATTAATAACACATTGAGAAACTTGTTGAAATTTTGTTTGACAATAATTGGTAACACGTTAGAAAAAGTTTTCAAAATCTGGAGTTTGCCCTCATGCTGCCTTGTGTAAATGTCAACTCGCCCTGTTGAGACGTGTAGACATTTATACAGAACACAAGTGGAAAAGGCCATATGGCTAGGCGCATGTAACAACCAAGTTGTGGCAAATGTAAAGAGAATTACTTTTCATAATAGTCGCTCATCCACTCCCATTTATTCTGGACCTGTCTTTGCATTGAAAGTGTCTGGAATCTAGTTGTTCATATTTATTTGATGTTCTGCCAGTACTTTTGTTGGAGCTGCCCACTGTTTGATGTTGCGATGCTTCTATTTGTTCGAGACTATCCTGCTATTTACAATGGCTCGTTACTATTGAAACGCAATAGATTTCTGCTAATTATTCACTTTTGCAGCTCGCCTCTTTTTGTCATTTTACTCCAATACCTCGTTTCTTCCACTGTTGAAAAGTTTTTGGATCGCTTCAACTTTTTTTTAACCTGAGCATGCAATCAGTGCGAAATGGCATTTGTTTTTGTCGATTTGTGAAAGCAACATCCTATCACCCATACTCCCATTACGAACATCCGTTCCCATTGTAAGGGCAGTTTGAAGCTTCACAAAACTGCTTCGATAACCATCTGTATCGTCACTACAAGTTTGAACTGGTTAACGAATTTAGTCAAAGTTAATCCTCGCATGTTTAAGCATATATTTGATGTCATTTATCAACAAACTTATAAACTAATTGTTACTATAAGCTTCCGTTTATTTTTTCCTACAACATTGCAGCTCTTACAAACTAGACCACTTATAATGTCAATTCGATCATGCATGTCCGATTGGCCAAGCTGCAGCAATACGGCGGTAACGTACAGATTTGGCAAGTGAAATGTTTAAAAAATTTGATTTTACAAAAAATATACACTACAGGGTTCATACGCACCTGGAAAGTCAGGGATAGTCAGGGAAAGTCACGTTTTTGTTGGAAATTCAGGAAAAGTCACGTTTTTGTTGGAAATTCAGGGAAAGTCAGGAAAAACTATGATGTTTGCTGGTAAATCAGTCAGTTTATATAGTTGTTACATCTCCCCTCTCCATGAAATATTGAAGAAATCCACAACGTTGTTATGCAAAAAGATCTTAGCTTATTCTGCAATAATCACCTAGCCCCTTCTTTTTTCCCAATGATTTCCGAAAATGTACTAGCTTTCCCCCTCTTGTCCACACTAAAATCACATGGCCCATGCCCATTGGCGTAACTGGAACATTTGTCTAGGGTATTCGTGGTCAGCGGAGATGGCGGCAGTGAAAACCATTTTTTTTTTCTCAAGAAATTCGCGAAAATTGGTTACTTTTTATGCAAAAAATTGCAAATACCAGTTCATTTGTTTGCAAATGTTTTGCAAAAATCGGTTCACTTTGTTGCATTTTTTTTGTGCAAAATGTTTGAAAAAAATGGAGCATAACGAGTGATTGGGTAGGCCAAAATCAATTTTGTTTTCACCAAAGTCCTGATATTTTATGGGCTGTCGTTTAAGGTGTCACATGCTATGTGGTTCCATTGAATTTTTGAAAGTTAGTTGGTGAAGAATTTAAAGAATGGTTGCGAGGGGGTGTGTTGCTGCACCTTGAAAACATCGTTTATCCTCCCGAGAGTGATAAACAAACCACACAAATGCGATTATTCCATCTATATAGTTTTTGAGTAATTTTACATTATACGTGTGAAAACTTTAAAAAACAGTCAGGGAAATTTACTTGGGTTGGTCAGGGAAAGTCAGGGAGGTGACTTTGGAAATTTGAGCATGAACCCTGCACTGTTTCAAACAATGATGGCGTCTTTCCTCCCCAGAACGGGACAGGACGTGTCGTAAAATATTTCAGGTAGCACACAAACGGCGCTCCGTAGAACGGAGTGTAGCTTCAATGCGACGTTGCCATGGCGACCGATTGAACGTAGAAGCTGGAATTGTTCGATTTCGGTCTGTTCTTCTATGTTTTTTATTATCATTTTAACGTTCGTTAATTGTTTATTAAGAAGGGATTAAGCGCACGGATGCAGCGCTCACAAGGTACGACCGATTTCGTCGCCTGTGGTGACTGGTGAGTAAAATTAGTTCATGTTTATCGCACGGGAATTGGTTTTTCTTTGGTTGATAACAAAAATGTTTCCAAAACCGTCGGATTCACGGGGCTTGTTTTCGGGAGTATCCTGGTGAAATTTTGCCAAAGAATATCAACTTTCGACGAAACGACATGTATGGCCGATTCGCCGACTTTTGGCAATCGCTAGATGGCGCCCAGATTCAATATTCAAAATGCCAAAAAATCGATAAATTTGCTGTAATTTCACTGAAAGTTGATATTTCGAGTCGAAATGCGACCCGCGAGTCCAGCCGTGAAATTGCCCATTGTTTTTAACAACACTTCTCAATGCAAATTTAATGCGCTTATTCCAAGTGTGCATTTTTTCCAAGTGTATTGAAATGCACTAGTCTCTTTCATAGTGCACTCTTTCCCAGTGTATTCAAATAAGTTTCTGGTGATAATTGAAGACTTGGAATTCAAGGTGAGTCCAAATGCCATAATCCGAATTACTGTAAGTATTTCGATACTTCTACATGTATAGTTGTCAGATAAATCATTTTTTCAGACAACGTGAGGTAACAGTGCATTATAGGCCAGCACGTTTTTTACAGAGCTTGTTACGGGACCACTATCCTCTCAATAGAAAAAAGGAGGCGCGAGATTCGAAATATTGTAATCATTCGTAAGGTTAGAGCAAAGGGGTGCAGGGGGCAGAGCCCCCCACTCCCCCAGTAAGGCAAGTACCCCATAAAGATCTCGCGCCATTGCTGACTTATAATGCACTGTTACTCAACGGGATCTACTGGAATAATGACAATCGCACAGAAAAATATTTCAGGTATCAGTTGAAGAAGGATTCAGAAGGGTCCATGTGCCGAGCTCAACGATGTTCAGGAGAGTCCAAGTGCCAAAATGTCAAGGACCGAGCTCAACGATGATCAGAAGGGTCCAAGTACCAAAATGTCATCTGCCGAGCTCAACGATGTTCAGAAGGGTGCAAGTGCAACAGAAGCAAAAAGCATGCAAGTGAGTAAGCTGAAAATATTCTGGCTGTCACAATAAAAGGGTTGTTTCGTGATGTCCGTAAACCGTATTTGCATGTCGTGATATCACAGTTTTTCGTCCTTGATTATGGTTGAAAATGCGCGAAATTTGGCATGCGAACATTTTCAATATCATCCGGGGTCGTGCTGGGCTGTAATCCCGCGGCTTCTGGGCTCAGACACTAATGCAGAAGGCTCATAAATTCCTGAAAAGTATTCAAATTATGGCATATTTCTTTCTGTCCCCAAATCCGTCAGGATTTTGAGGCTGTCCAGTCATGGTTTTTAATGACGGAGTCTGAAGACGATGCCAGGCAAGGGTGAGAAATTCATAACCGAAATGAGAAGTTTGTTGCGAAAATGTAAGTTTAATGCTTTTATTTGATAAGGTTTTATATGCATTTTATGATGTGTATAAATTTTTGTGTGAATTTTTATTAGTTAGAAAAAATAAATTTGTCGCCATTTTGGCGTCTCATATCAAGTTGTTGTCATTTTTGGGTGTCTTTCTTGCCTTTATTTTTAGAATTTTTTTGTCATTCTTAGCGTATCTTTAGTCGTTTCTAGCGTAATTCTTTGCCATTGATAGCGTAATTTTAATGATTTCTGACGTGAGAACAAAATCTGTCCTAAAAATTACACATTTTCAAAAGTGGATATCCTTGTTGCCCAAAAGTTCGTGTCAAAATTGCATCGAAAAACGCTGCATTGTAAAATACAGCAACTCGACATAAAAAAGTCAAAGTTTTAAAGATTAATTTTCTATGTAAAAACCAAATTTGTTGATAAAAGCATCTGATTTATCGCCCAATACATTCTTTTTCTTTGGGTACTTCCATATTCCGAAATAACAGTTTAAGAAATCGACGGTGCATTTATTAAAATTTTACAATCAATTTTTTTAAATTTTTTAACGGAATATGAAATTACACCACGATACGAATGGAATGAGCCAACATCCAGATGATTTTATCAACAACTTTGGTTTTTGCAGAAAAACAAAATTTTAAAAATTTGACTTTTTTTAATCAAGTTGCTGTATTTAATAATGCAATGTTTTCCAATGCTCTTGTCACAGATTATACTAAAGTGACGAAATTTCGCTGAAAAGGGGCGAAAATTACACGAAGATGACGAGTATTACGCTGGAAAAGGACATAATTTCCTATAAAATCAGTTGTCATTGTTAACTTAATTTTCGTCATATTTCTAGCATCATTTTTGTTACATACCCCACTCTCAAAATTTTGTTTTCAAATTATTTTCAGTTCTGATTAGCCTAGCTCCTTCTTGCCCACAAGTTCGTATCTACTTTTAGCTAATTTATGTCATTTTTCGTCTAATTATTAGCGTAATTTTCAGTACTTCTCCCACAAATTTTGTTCTTAACGTATTTTAATTATTGTTATCCTTTTTGCCCAAAAATTCGCATCATTTTTCTCAAATTTTGGGGCATTTTTACCGTAATTTTCCTCTTATCACCCCCAACCCCGCCCTCATTATCCTCACTTTCGTGCGTGTTAGTTTTCGATTTCGACGAAAAACAAACTCGAAAACGCCCTTCTTGCGGGCCATATCCTGAAGAGACCGTCCGCGAAAATTTGGCCGAAAAGTTTTTGATATTTGGGGAGGTTAGAGCCATTTTACCGATTTGGACGTTTGAATTTTCAAACGACGCTGTAATTTCGCCAAAAATCGACATATTTCGGCCAAATTTTCGACACCGGTCTCTGGAGGATACGGCCCGCCGAGTGGCCCGCAAAAAGACGTGGTAGTATCATGCGTCCCCCCCTCGCACTCCGGTGCGGGCATGGCGTAGGTGCTATTATTAACGAGTCCAGAGGGGGAGACCTCTCTGGGCATCAGCTTTATTTGATTTTTTTTTGAATTCTGAATTTTTTTTTTCTTTTTTCGTATTTTAATATGAAACTTAGCCGCACGATCTGGTCGTTCGTCCAATTTTCGTCCCAATTTTCGTTCCAACAATTTTGGCTTTATAGCGAATTTTCAATTTTTTTTTAGTTTCTTTTGGCTGTAAAAGCCAAACCACTTAACATAATGAGCTGATTTTGTTCCCATTAGATTCGTATTGGTGTATACTTTGATATTCCACCATAAAAAAATGCTCATTTTTTAACAAGTCAAGCTTTTTTAGCCAATTTTCCCAATTTTTTTATTTTTTATTAGATTCTTTTGGCTGTAAAAGCCAAATCACTTAATATAATGAGCTGATTTTGGGCCCATTAGATTCGTCAAGATTTTTTAGCCAATTTTCCCAATTTTGTTATTTTGTTTAGTTTTTTTTGGCTGTAAAAGCCAAACCACTTAATATAATGAGCTGATTTTGGGCCCATTAGATTCGTATCGGT
>JAQFYZ010000971.1:0-29595 GCA_034695085.1 Cylindroiulus punctatus
CCGGACACCAAGGGCACCGGCCCACTAAACTCTTTGGAATGTAGCAGCCTGCATTCCATTTAGCTGCTACCAAAGTCTTGGAATGTAGCATTCCTACAGTACCATGGCGTCGAACCGTCTGGAATTTGTGGCTCAACCTCGCTTCAAAATTTCGGCTAAATCGGCGATTTTGGGGGGTCGGAGACGGGGCTCACCCACCCCACCGGGATCAGTCTACCTTGAAACGAAAATGAGGTTGATAAATGCAAATTGGCGCGCTGATCCTGCGCCTTGATTGGCACATTAATTTTCGTTTACATGTGGTAAGCTCGCTCCCAGGGCCCGGTTCACCTTCGGTACCCCGCTAATTTGTTGCGGTGTTCCAATTCTCAGCACTCTTGAACATGCACTTTCGCCGTTTGCAATATGCGTGGTCTATCCCCATCTGAAATCAACGGTTCGGATCACGGCTCAAGATTAATGCGAAAAAATTGAAAAAAGTTTTAGAAAATTCCAAAATGGTAACCTAGACCTGAATCACAGTCAAACCTTTCTGTAACGACCGCTTGCGAGTGTGTTTTGCTAAGAGATGTCAAGAGAGGTTGAGAGGAATGGGGGTTGTACCAGCCATGCATGACAGACATATTGCAATAGGACTTTCAAGAAGGAGTGAGTGGTAAAAGGGTTGTTTACAATTTGATCGAAAAGTTACAACAATATATATTTAGTGTTACGTGTGTATTTGCAATTAAAATAAAAAAAACATGTCACTATCAGTGAACTTGCAGTATTGCTGCTTATTTTTTGTAATTGGAACGGATCTCGTTGATTCTACATGGGTTTGTATGCAAAAACATGATTTGTTAGACAGCTTTTCACTTTACAACCTACTTTCCAGGAAGTTATCTAGGCCGTAAACGAGATATGGGTGTATAACGATAAGCTTTCCCTCACAGCTCGTAAGCTTGCAGTGATTGCCTGCGCATAGGGGCAGCTATGATATATGATTTGATATATTTATTTGTCGCATCAATATATATATATATATATACAAGGGCGGTTAGTAGGCTAGCGGTAACATAAAGAGCGAAAGTATGTACTTCGGAATTCGCCCTGATTCAAATGCGCGCAAAATATATGCTTACATCGCAACCCTACTTGTCTAGCATACAAGAATGACACCAGCCACACGAAACTTTGATAATGCTTGGATAGCAATCTTAGAAGATCGATATATTGGGCTCATGAGACCAAGATAACTTGTGTCTAACCAACCATGTTGGGTGTCCGACTACCACCGTCTTGGTACTGCAGAATTGCCATGATGGAGGCACTAAGCAGTGATGGAATCGGGGCAGAAGCAGAGTAGGGCACTGCTTGAACTCGCCAATCAGGTCGTGGAATTGATTAGCTGCAGACATTTGTCGAAGGATAATGGACGTTGTAATAGCCATGCTTAGTCTTCTTTTGTTTAAGCACTTCCAACATTACACTACCATGACTCGGTTAGGGACATGCGATGCTCCAAGGTAGCGCTTTCTTTTTAGTCAAAAACAGGGATAAAACAGAAGGATGACCTTAGGGCGTTTGAAATAACTCGTCTGGCGTCTGAGGTGTTTAGCTAATTTGTGACATGTAGAGCCTTGGGCCACCGCATCCATGCAAATTCGTGGCACTTCCATGCATCATGGCTTTGTTGACATCAGCATGGGGTCTGGTAGTTTTTTATCCCCCCAAAAACATATGCGTCGCCATACTTAAAATTGTCGCCAAATGCTATTTGCGTGCTCGACCCACTTTGAATAGGTTCGCAAGTTTTCTGGGCAATGTTTCTCCCGTAATTTGCCCGTTACACGGGCCGGATCCGTCGTTGGCACCTATAATTGCAACCGTTTGTTCCCGGCCCGACAGCCCGGGCTAAATATACACAATCGGCCTAATTGCGGGGCGAAATTAGAGCTTATTTTTTGGGGGGAAAACGCGCTCCTGGTCTTTCAGGAATTAACTCTTTCGGGTTCCTTGTGCCGGATTTGAAAATAACTCGTCGGCTAATGAGGCAATGCCAGGGTGGAAGGACTGTGATGGTTTTACCCCGTGTTTTTAGGAGTGCTAAGTTGGGAGGATGAGCTGGCGCCCAGATCCTTAATTAGGGCTATTTAGGTGATGATTTACCCCCTTCAGTTTTTTGCCATGCTTTTTTCGGTTGCTTTTTTATTGCTCAGACATATGACAGATCATGCAGCAAAGGTTTAAAACACCTAATGGCGTATTTAAGCTACTTGGCGTGCATGCTGTACATGTTCCAAGACGGAGATCTTGCAATTATGTAACTTATGTTGGAACGTTGCAATTTTGAGTTGTTTATGTCGCTATACATAGCGGTAATATACATTTACTGGGCTCTTTGAAGGTGCTCCTTCTGTTTGCTAAAAAGGTGGATCAGATTAAGACAAACTGTTTCTTTCGATAAACGATTTTCACTGTTTACATTCAGAGTTTAAGAAAGCTTAACCTAAATAGGTCCTACAATGAATGTGTACCTACCTTTACTTGATTGGGGATCTGGCATGTAGGGGGGTGACTTAATGATCACACCTTAAACAAAGCCAGTTGGACGCTGCAAGCAGCATGTAAACTATTTAAACAGGCTTGGCGCAGGCTCAAGTCCTCGCAGCTATCCCTTAGATTCATCAACTCTTTACATTGCTCATATTTTATAAAATAGGGCCTTGGTGACAGACTAGAGCAAATCATGTAGACCCACATGACAGTGACTTGTGCGCTTGGTGAAAGTAAAGTTAAAGCTTGCATAGTAATTCGTGTAAAAATAGTTGCATAGCGCAGCCAAATAAGTTTCATGGAAGTTTAACAGATACACTGTACATGTACATGTATAAGGTGTCTTTCGCGGCAACATTTTTTCCTTCTTAGTTTTCTGAAAATGTAGGCTATTGTTGAAATGTTGAAAGTGTTGACAGCTCGTGGAAATAATGTACATTAGCTTAGCTGGGTGCTGTTGCAAAAACTGTTTCGTTAAAAAGAACATTTCGAAAATTAGAAAAGTTGAAAAAGGTATTTTCATGAGAAATGCCACGTTACTTATTATTTAAAAACAGTTACCTTCGTTGTGCATACATCTACAGTGATTTAGTGGCAGTGTCACTGGTTCTAATTTCTTGATACAATATAGATTTTTGTGAAAAATCGCTTGCCATTTAGAGATACCTATTCAGTTCACAGTTAGGCAAGAAAGGGGGCGCCATGCTTCTGGTAAAAAAAGGGGATGTATTTCGGAGAATGGCGCGTGCCCCACTCTCCCATGTGACCTTTGACCGACAGCCGAGTACCGTTTCGGGGCTTACCTTGAGGTGTTCTCGCCGGCGTTGAGGCATTGAACACACCACCGTCGAGCGTTTTTAATATCGGTAAGGCCAGGGAAGTGAAAGAAACGAAGGCAAGGCCATCTGTGGGCACAAGCACCGATCTTCGCCAAATAATTAGAGCCCACTCTGGTCTAGACGACCTAATTTTTCGAAAAAGGTAAATAAAACCAGTGCCATAAGGTTCCAGCGGTTTTCAGCCGAAAACAACACCAAAGATAAAAGGGGTCTGATTGGCGCAATTTCCAAACCTGTTTGCAGAAGCTGATAAATTCAAGGTGGGCTTGTTGTTTCGGAAAGGGGAAACTGCGTTGGTCGACGTCACGCAAAGGTTGGCTCAGGAACAATCAACAATGCGGAATTGTATTTTACTATCAAACTGAGCATCCCATCGACCCTCGAATCGCAAACTGACGCCAAGAAGGCCTTGATCAAGTATGGAATGTCTTGAAAAAATGTCTGGAAAGCAGGCAAAATATAACCTGGAACAACCCATGAAAAATTCTGAAAGCAGGAAAAAAAACACCCCATAACACAACCATTAGTGACACAACCGTAAAGTTCACTTTACAGGTGAGGCAAGAAATGACACACCTGCCAATCCTGAGAACTTTGGGGCTCCAAGATGTGTTTTCCTTGGATATTGGCGTCATTACAACGCCATGAATTTGTAATTCATAGTGATCTACTAAGTAAGTGCTTAAACATGCAAAACATGATCTAGGAACCAAGCCCAACAAATGGACAAAATTGTGCATGTGTAACAGATAATTATTGAAGGTAACAATTTAGCATTGGAACTTCTACCCTTTTGAATATTGATAGCCTCGGTTCATTTATATACAGTAGAACCTGTCTAACTCAATACTGTAGGGACCGGGCATCACGTATCGGTTTAGACAGGTTGTTGACTTAGGCAGAAACATTAATCAAGCGTGGGGATGAGCTCGGGACCGGCCTCTGATATTAGGTTATGGAGGTTATAAGTTTACACAGTATTGAGTTAGACAGGTTCTACTGTATTGTTTTGAATTCAGTCTTCAACTCAATTCAAATTGAGCCAAATTCAGCACCTGAGGCGCCATGTGGTGGGGGGAATTGAATGCCTTATTATATTTATGACCAATTGTGTACACCTACTACCAAATATACCCTGCTCCAAATGTTCACAGAAGGTCTACTCTACCTTACTCTTGTCTATATCTATAGACAGGAATGACAAGGGTTCTTGCTGTCATAATACATGTATGCCATTTTGTTTAGTTGTCACTTGTTCAATTTGAAAAACTTCTTTAATTTAGTTGCCCACACCGCAGGCAATAACTGCCAGTCCAAGAGCCATTAGGAGAAGCCTACTTTCTTATATTTTGTTAATGCTGGAGCAGGCCATATTCGAAATGCTTGGCAATTACAAACTTATAAGCCTTGTCAAACCTATAGAAGAGGACATACATACACTGTATGTACATGTGTTTTTCTGGGTGCTAGAAAAATACCTCTTTCACACGCTTGACCATGGAATTGCAACACTACCAGTTTACTTGGCTATTGTTTATATGAGCAATTTCATCTGTAAGCGGACAATGTGCTGCGTCATTTATTGGCTGATAGGTCCACCACCAAAATTGGGAAGGTTGCAACCCATTCAGCTAACATTCGTTTCAATTACCTTTCTGGTCTTGACTGGCAATGACTGCAGCCGACTAGCTATAGTGAAGGACAACCGAATTGGTGACCACCATTGGTTGACCACCTTTGCTGATTGTAGGGCACTGAGTTGAGTTGAATTGAGTTGACTGATGGCTTCCACGAGTGAACATGGCTTGGCCTACTTGTGAAAACGAAATGGAATGTTTCGCAAGGCAAAACGAACAGTCTATAATTTCATTCATGCAACCCAGATTTCAGTTTCGCCCATATTAATTTCCAAGGCCTCTTAATTTCTTGTATCGTCGCTTTTGTTTCTCACATTGCACCTCGAAAACAATAAGCGACGTTTATGAAACTCACACCCCCCTGAACTCCAATGCACGTTCGATGTGGCGTTTTTTTCATCAAAAATTTTGTTTTCGTTTTTCGCTTTGAAGTTTCACTCCTTATTTATTTATGTCGTGTTTGGAAACCTTCGGCTGGAAATAACGAGGTTTTACCTTGTCTGCGTTATGAATAATATGCAGTGTCCTATTAACACACTTAGCCAGTCGACCAATGGGATGGCGCGGCGTTCAGCGCCGATTAAAGGGTTGATTTCGCTCTTTTCTACGACGCTTTTATGGTTCTATAGAACAGCCAGAGAGCGTTTGCGAAGTTTTTTAACCAGGAATTTAGGCCACTGCTGAGTTTCGATTTGAGCAGGTTAACCCATCCCAGTAACATTCAGGGATGCATCCAACTGCAACGGTAAAACCAGTGTAAGATGATCACCATGTACGTGTTATTCCATGTTGGAATTGCTAAAATTATTCAGTAGTTGAAGCACTAACCCGAACAGATGTTACCACATTTTAATTACATTCGTTTATATACGAACACACCTTTAAATTAACAACGTGGTCTTATGTAGGCTGAAACTACATTTGCTAACCAGCCTATATTATTGTACGTATTGATTGAAAGCCCTCGCCAAACTTGTTGGTTATAACGTTGTTCGGTTGAGTGATTCAATTAGTCACTAAGGCATTGAAACGGTGCTTTGAGTCTGAATTATACAGGTTGGCTTGACCGTCCAAAGACAGCACTGCCCTACACATGTATTTAAGAAAGTTTGTTCGCCAAGGTGATGTTTTATTATTTATGACTGACTATTACATGTATTTATTTGAAAGGAGTATCTTAAGTACACGATAATTTTTGACTTCTAAATGAAATGGTGTTTAATTTAATGATGTGTGTATGTATGGGCATGGAGGAAAATTGACAGCAATATAACATCATAATTGTTATCAGCTGCATAATGACGCCTGTTAATGTCCAGGAAGTCTTAATAAACTTCTTAGGGTTGGACCCAGACCTTGTAAAATTTGTAATTGTCAGAGAATTTAGAGAAGCTTGGAAGTCATCGAAAATTGAGTTTGCTTAAGATGAGTAAGAGAAATTCAACAAATCAATAATACATGTACATTTTATGTAGCTAGTTATTGGTTTACACCAAAATAGATGACAAGAAATTCTGTGGCATAAGTTAATAATAAAATTATCTATTTAAAAAATATAAATTAAATGTTTTCGTATGAAAATTTACATGAACGAGGCATGTCCTTGTTTGCATACTTGTATAATAAGAATGAAATGCAGTATTCCTTACATTACATTCTGTCGCCATATTTTTACATGTTCAGTGGTGTGGGGGTCAGTGAAATTTGCTTTAAAACCTGGAAAAGTCAGATGTTGAAGATTTCATTTTTGCATTGGGGAACCTTGTTTCGTGAATCGAAATAACTTAAACCAGATTAGATTTCTGTTCAAGAACTTTAAGGGCAGCTTTTTGCAAGATTTATGGTAATCAAAATGGGTGTTTTGAGAAAAAAATATGAATTAATACGTGCACTGAAATATAATTTTTAATATTTTCATTCGTTATTTGGACTGTAATGATTGAGATAAATGATCCAGTTTGAACTTTAGAAGCTCAACATACGTTTTTTTTCTGATTTAGCCTATTTGACAAAACTTTACTTGCTATTAGCTCCGTTGGGTTTGAACACAATAGGTTTCAGCTTTAAAAAATTCCATAGTTTTGTCCATAATTAGGGACAGGATTTCGCTGGAAATTTGTTCGAACAGTGCTGGTTGATTAACAGTGAATTTTCATGAGGGAAACTAGTTTGTCCTTTGCTCAGGGTACACCCTGGTTCTATGACAGGATAATCGCAAATTTGGCCATGGACTGGTTTAAATCGTTTGCATATTTTAGTAAACATCACGAAACAATAATTCCTAATTGCTGCATCTATACTTACTAGCAATAAAAAGTGGTGGCTTTGAAAAATCAATACTCTGGCAAACCTGTGAAGGTCTCAACCGTTTAAGTGCAGATAATTTTAGGAAACTAGAAGTGTTTTTGTATATATGCTAGGTGTGTACTTAATGACTCGCAACTCCCACAATTGCTTTAAACCACTTGAATTTTGAATATAATTGTGAAAATGTTGATCAAAATTTGCAAACGAATTCCCCAATTCTCATCACAAGCTGCCTATAAATAACTTTTTGTCAAGCGAAAAAAACCTCTAGACATAATAGAAATAGAAGACACACTAATGGACCCTGTCCTCATGGTTATGAATTCAGTTTTTCTGGAGATTATCAATAGAAAAACAGTTTTTATCTAGATATAAATATTGACGATCAACTTACTAGAACTTTGTTATCATACATATATATGAAATAGGGTTTTTGAATAAACGTTTTAAGCAAACTGGACTGTCATTATTTTTCCAGTAAAGTTATATAAATTCCTCAGTAGATCTAATGAGTGGGACAGATTTTGTCTAATACTTGAAATTGACTTACCAAGACCGGCACAGTAGTCATCAAATGTGTTGAACAGTAAGATATTCACCATCAACCTACATATTGATGAATTTGGAAACGCGATGAATGAATGGAAATCGACAAGAGTTTCAAAATCTGCTAACTGACAGACAAACATTTTAATAGTAAAAAGCAATACAATTACAGGAATTGCAAACAATTCTACAGAAACCCCCACAAAATTTTGGCCACAACTGTACACGTATAAACTGAAAAAAGGGGAATAAAGGCGGGGGTTTTGACTTTTTCGCAACAGACGATCGCCCAGATCGAGATGCTTAACAGCGATTTAGTCGGAAATTTTAACTGTTAGTCAAAAATTGTCGTAAAAAAATAAGGAATTTCTAAAAAAATTTCTGCAAGTAGGGGGGTGGGGACGGCGCCGAGAAACAAATGCAGGCACCGATTAAGATTCGGGTAAATGTGAGAAATGAGACAAAATAAATAAATAATACTGGAGTTGTAGAGTCTTTTGCGAAAACGTCAAAACCCGTCGAAATAATTAACAGATCAACGTATATAACATTACGTCTTGCAGTCCTTTGCTAATGTTTACTCCATTATTAAGCTAGCGGGGTATGGGCCAGGTCCCAGGACAGGGCCGGCTTAAAAGCTCAACGTTAGGATAGCGGCTTCCATATGCAAAGCGGAAATGACGTCACCACGATGCAATGACGTTTATGCTCTTCGCCCATTGTCGTGATGACGCCATTTAATGTTACCCAATGTGTGTGATTCAATTCAACTCTGTACCCTACTATCAGTAAGTGGACTTTACTGCAGTCTTTATATTTCATTTTTCCATTAACATTTCTGTATTTGGGTAAATCTACTCCGCCACCACATGGCATCTCAGGTGCTGACTGTGGGTGTATTAAATTGAATTGAATACCATCCATCAACCCAATTTATTCGGCTGTTGCCACCATCATCATTGTTAATTGAATTCCAATTGTAGCTCTGATGGCATGCAAGTGGTGATGCTCTTATGGTCACGTGATTGCATTGTTTTGATATCCTGCCACCTAGCGGAAGTGCTGTATTGAACTTGGCTGCGTCCACCAAAGCTATGGAAACCCGATTATATCATAAATGCATATTAGGTAAAAGAGGGTTACAGGGGTAGAGGGCGCTACACGATGACGTCATTTCTGGTATACTAACACTCACTAGCCTTTTGTTGTATTTTTACAATGTGAAGGACGCCACTTCCGCCGTGTCAACAATAAATTATGGGTAGTTCGCTTCGTCTGCAGCTTATCACGGTCGTTGGCGGCGCTTCAGCCTCCAGACTATCATGCTTGGTGGGGACGGGTGATTTCATGAAGTTTATGTAAATGTCGCTGTTGGTGGGAGGGACATATGGCTGGGCATGTGATGTGCCATGCTGGACATCATCTATCCATGGTGTTTTTTTTTTTTTTTTGCATTGAGGGCGAACGGCAAGATGGTGTTGTGCATGGGTGGGAGGTAATGTTGGTTACTGGTTAGGATTAGCGAATTTGCACGAAGCAATCGTATCACTGTGGTAAGTTAAGTAATCGTGCGACTCGCATATATGGATTCACTTTCACCACTGTCACTTCAAAACTCAAGTCTTACTGGCCGCCATTTTGAATAAAGGCCACGTGCTAGTGACGTCATGGCAGTATTGGCGCTGGTAAAACGGCAGCATTGTGAAGATGTGAAGTTACCGGCTCGTGCCGAGAATCAAAATGACCGCTTGACGTTGTGACATGACACAAATAGTACAAGACTTGTGTTTTTCTATGGCGTGGCTTCAGATTTTTGCCATGGGGCATCTAAATCCAACTTCAAATTGCGAGCATATGTGATAAAAAATTTCATATGATCAATCCAAGTATTGTTTACAGTTAGGATGTATCATGACTGACGTATGGAATATGCGAATATCATTGGATAATTTTGAGGGAGTAGGAGTGCCTGTAGAGTAAACTCGATGAAAACTTAACAATAGAATAAAAGCACTTAGCAAAGGTATATATGGCCGTAACACAGATTCACGGCTGTAGACTATGAAGACGTGCTCGTTTTATAAATATTTCAACATTCACAGTGAAATGTTCGTTATTGATTCCAATGAATTTCTCAATCAATCGCACAAAAAGTGAACAAAACGTGTCCAACAGTAATAGTAGTGGCGAATACAAAGTTTCGGGTGACATGTAGGTACTTTACCCCCCTAGAACAACGAAGCCAAGCAGTGTATAATAGCGATTAAAAGAAGAGCCATCATTTTTGCGTTTATATTATCCTCCATTTATAATTAACGATCAATGAAATTACGTAAAAAAGTATAGCGAGTTTACAAAACTGGAAGGGCAAAGAAAACAATGGCAGATTTTTAGAAATGTTAGAAAGCCTTGATGTGTCTTCCGAATTAATAGGTTAAAATTCAGTTACCAGAAAGTTTTCTCTATTTCGTAAGCTTTAAAAAGAAAATTTGGGACGCAAGTTTTTCAGACTTTCTGGGCGGTCATCCAGGATCTAGGAAAGGCGGTGTTGGAAGAATTTAAAGTCTGAGGCTGGTTATTTCGAAAATTATTTGGAAAATTGCATCGTCAACTGAAGTGGAAAATCATGTGGCTGTACAAGAAGAGGATAGCAAGTAAATTTAGGGTTGCGGAAGGCATCAATTGTGTGGCAAGCAGGAGTCAAATCTCTAGTTTAGTGCAGGGATGGACGGATCTTTATAGAGATTATTGGGAATGTCCAGGAGGAGAAAGTCAATATAGATGCCCAAGGCTGTGGAAAAAGTCAAGATGGATGTTCATAGGCTGTAGAAGAAGTCAAGATGGATGGCCAAAGGTTGTGGAAAATGCCAAGATGGATGTTCAAAGGTAGTTGAAAAAGTCACCAATAAAATGGATGCAGTATTGAATGGGTGTGAATGGCACCAATGAGGTTTAAAGCAAGAAATGAAGGAGGAATTTGAAAATGCGATGCAAGAGGTTGAACGCTTGAAGGCGGAAATGGTTACTCTGATGGAGGAAGTATTATAGGTAATTTCTGCCACGATGCCTGATTTTCAACAGCCGGAGTCAGAAATTTCAAGATCAACGGGTTAACATATTCAACCAGCCATTAAAGCAACACCGTTAATAAGAGCCTGGAAACCAGAGACCAGAAATCTTTCTTGGAGGCTGAAGGTGGAAGACACTGCAAAGCTCCCGAAGATGTGGCCATGAGCGGATCAGGGTTAAAATGAAGGAAAATGATTCTCCCGTTTTTTGGTAACCGTTCACGGAAAAAAACACGGATTTCTCATAAAAAACAGCACTGATGTTTGCAACAAACACACTGCCCATTTTGTACACACTTTACACACTAATGATGCCTTTATAGTTTGACTTAAGACAGTTGTTTTTTAATACGAATTTTTCTCAAAAAAAAGTTCACTTTCCCCCTGTACATTTGCATCAACACACGAATTAAATCTAGACACATTTATTCATACATAGTCAGCATTCACACTCCGAACAAACGCATATACATAGCCGCCATTTATATGTATGCTTCCCAATTGTCTTGTTTATTATATATCTAAAGTTTTCGTAGATGTGCTCTGGGGCAGTGGGTGGTTTTTACACTATGTAAGCATTATAATTTGGTGGATTTTATACATTTAAATCGATAAGCTTTCCCTCTGCCAGGTTTCTGCTACGGGGACTCTTGGATGGCCCGCTCGAGTTTCGCGTTCCAGTTATCCGTGCCTGGAATTATTTTTCTCAAATTGTAAGGTTCCAGACTTATCTTTCATAAAGCCTACCGGCGTTCCAAGATGAGACCACTTTACACTTTGATATATATACTGTTTTGAAAACGAGTCAAATGTACACGAAAAATGCAGAAAAAAAAACCTGACTTGTCCTGCGCGGCGTCGAGTCCATACCACTGCAGAATTTTGGACGAAATCCTCCACTTCCAATAATGTACAATTTTCTGCGCAAACGTCGTCAGGCCCATACGAGGGTCTCGTCAGGTAGAAATTTGATGACAATTTTTTTTTACACTCGGGTAGTTTTCTCAAATTTCTACAAACGTTCTTGTCCACTATCTTTGGATTTCTGTGTTTAAAAGGAATGGAACGTAAAACATCTTGCTATCTAGTAGTAAGGCAGCGGCCGATTGCATTTCCGGCAGCCGAATTAAAACGTCGCGGAAGCGATTCGGTTGGTGGGGATAGCAACTTTCAATGTAGGTTTTAAGGGCACAAACGTAACGGTCTTGGATAGCTTCTAGCTCCTTGTGTGCTTGGAAATCTTCTGCAATGAAAACAAAAAGGTTCAGTGCTGCGCTCACAATCTCTGAACCGTACTAAACCCCTCGAATAATTGACATTTTGTTAATGCCATTAATCCCATCAGTCAAAATCACTGTATTTTGTCTATTGTTTTCCCATCATATTCTGTACTTCATATTGCTCTTATTCTTTTCCAATTTTTGTTATTAACCAGGGTTCATACTCAAATTTACAAGATCATTTTCCTGACTTTCCCTGACATTCCCTTGCAACCCAAGTAAATTTCCCTGACTTATAAATCATGTAGAAAAGGTTTTTAAACCTGCTCATGAGAAAAATATAATGTTTATTCATATCAACTTTTGGAAATGGTCAGCAGAAATCTCAAAATAATTAATAAACATGTAAAAAATTATTTTTTGGGTATTTTTTGAGATGGAATTTATTTTTCAATTTTATTTTGTTGAAAAAACTGTTATTGTCCCTGACTTTGCCTGATTTTACAGCAAAAGACGTAGTTTTCTCTGACTTTCCCTGACCATTTTGCTCTTCCCTGACTTTCCCTGACATTCACTGATTTTCCAGGTGCGTATGAACCCTGTTATCACTATTGTACTTTGTTATTTGACTTGTCTATAATATGATATATCTTTGTACATCTCATTTTTCTTTACTCATTTTTGTACCCCACCCACTACATGCCATCTCATGTGGGCGTAATAAAATTGAAATTTAATTTAATTGAATGATGGTATTCAACTCACAGCCCTGAATTGGATGCTACATTGTGTTCAGCAAAACTTAAATACAGTTTTCGCTTACCGTGATTAAGCATGGCGATCACCTTGAGGCAGGTGTACTCCTCCATGCTGAGTTTAAGCCTCCGGAACATGACGATCACGTGCGTTATCTTCTCCACCATGCTTCCGACCTCGATCTTCAGCTGGTCCATGACCACATCCTTGCCGGTCATGATGGACAAGCAATTTTGCAGGCGCCCCAGGTTCTTGGCCACCTCCTGCTGGAAGTCGATGTGACCGCTGATGTCCACTGGGATGCCAGAGTTTCCGTTGTCATTGGTCCTATCACAGTGGCTCTTTATCGCCTGGTAGGCCGTGGTAGTTAGCACCAAGAGTTCGTGCCACTTGTGGGTCAACAGCAGGGTGTGCATCGTCACCGGCAGCTCGTGGTAGAAGGGCAAGCGCCTAGTCCACTGCACCAGTTTGTAGACGATGCTGTCGCCGATCTGACACAGCTTTGTCGACAGTTCGTCCTTGTTGCCCAGCAGCTGGTCGACGTTCTGCAGCGTGGCGATGTCCTCGAAGTCGTCGCAGTCGATCAGGTCGCCGATGATGGCCCGCGCCTGCTCTAACGACATCTGGCGGTCCTTGGAGCTGGACACTGCGTTCTCCAGGCGATGGCGCAAGTGCAGCACCTCGCTGGGGTTGGTCAGCGCCGTCTTCAGGATCTGGCCGTTGCCCACCGTCTCTTGGTGGTGGAGGTGATGGTGGTGTAGGATGGCGTGGTGAGATGGGATGCCCTTCTGCTTCTCCAGCTGCTTGGCCTGCCCGTTCTTCGGGTTCTTCTTGTGCTTCTTGTACTTGACCTGATGGCACAAAGGCAAGCAGGATGTTAGGATGGACTCGAGTTTAAATTTTTCTTTAAAATTTGTTATTGTGCGAAACGGCTTGGGAAAAGTTTAGCTTTGTTGGTTGAGTAGTTTAATGGCAGATCAGTCAGGACAAGACTTTTACAAAACTTAAAAAAAGCTTTACCTTGTAGAGATTGTATACTGCTCCAGAATTGCGTCCACCAGGCATCCGGTCTTCCCTCACAGCTGCAACATACCAATGTTTAAAAATTAACGTTTTGGTCCCACTTGGTGCCGAACCACCAAAACGCTTCCGGTTTGCTTACCGGCTAAAACCATTCCTTGTCGAAGGCATTTCTGGAATCTGCAGTACTGACATCGGTTCCGTTGCACCTTGTTGATTTCGCAGTTCCCATCGGCCACGCAGGTGTACACCCGCTTGTTCTGCACCGTTCGCTTGAAAAACCCTTTGCATCTGATTGGTGGATTTCGGCATAGGTGGTCGTGACGTCGAGCCAGAACGATGGAAAAAAGAAACGCGCAGAGAAATACATGAGAAAAGCGTTTGAGAGGAGGGATGCAACAAGATGAGTGGCCGAACACTCCCAGGGTTCAGCCAGAAATTAAACTTCTCAAAGGTTTAAAACAAATTTTTGTGCCTTCACACTGTTATGTCACACGGCTATGTTAAAATAAAACATGATAAAACGTATGTATTTGTCATAGCGACTTTAACGCTAGAAGTAGTTTGTCTTAAGGTTTTAGTGCAATTGCCAATAAGAAGCGTATTGGAAAACTTTTATTTGCCAATTTTATTGGCTGAGTTCATCAGCTGCTGCAACCAGAGTTCGAAAAGCATTCTCGGTAAAACAGTCCCAGGGAACTTGACACATCAGGACCTAAGACGTCCGCCAGTGTGAAAGCGCCTTAACCTAGCCCAAACTAACATACTATAGATATGTAATTTTTGATTTAGCTGCCCCTAACCGCCAGGCAATCACTGCTAGCCTGATAGCTGTGAGGACATTGCCAATGGCCCGTTTTTTAATTCTAATCTGCACATAGGACCTATATTGCGGTATACGTCCCAATGTCATGACCCGGAAGCTGCCAAATTTCGCGCAGCAGCTCCGAAGCCATTTTGAAACCTATCCTATCATGTCCAAAATACCTTTCCGCTCTGGAAAGGCGGAAGTTTCACACCCTTGGAGAAAGTTACAACTCCAAAAATTATGCAACGTCACTTCAATTGAATGCTTTGCACAGGGTTAACCTGAAGATGCTTCTCGGAGTGGCGAAGCGTTGTTTAAAAAGTTAAAACCGAATGCGAAATAAAAGTACCCATCCAAGGAAAGAATATACTGGGCACCAACCAATAAGAGCGATTCAGCAGCTTATAGGTTAAGCTCGTCGTGAGGCTGGCACGCATGACGGAAATGGCCTGGCCAGATTACTTGCAAGCATGCTCTTGAATTCTATTGAATTTCCCAGTATATTCTTTCCTCGGACGTCCGCGCTATTCGCAGATAAAGTGTAGATGAACGCATAAATCCCACTGACCCTTCGCAGGTGATGATGCCGTAGTGCAGGCCGGTGGCCTTGTCGTCGCAGATCATGCAGATCATGGGCTGCTCCTCCTCGTCCTCCTCGTCGTGGTTGCCGACGGCGTGCTTGCCGCCCGTGGGCGCCGCCGCCGAGGACGCCGCCGGCAGGATGGACGAGCAGGTGGACGACGACGGCGACGAGCTCAGCGCCTCCCCCGTCTGCCGCGCCCAGCTGGGCATCGACAGGTTCAGCGCCACCGAGTCCGGCTGCTGCTGCTGCTGCGGCGGCGGCGGCGCCGGGTGCTGCGGCGGCGCCGACGCCCACAGCCTCTCCATGTTGAGCGGCGCGTGGCCGCCCGGCGGCGAGCCCTGCGCGTAGTGCTGCTGCGGCGGCGTCGCCCGCCCGTACTGCGAGTAGCCCGGCAGGGGAAACTGCGCGTGCGGCGGCGACGGCGTCGACGTCGACGTGGACGTCGCCGCGTACGACCCCCGCGAGCTGGACACGGGCACCGGGCTGGCGCAGCGCTCCTGGCCCAGACTCAGCAGGCCGTCGACGCTGGCCCGCACGGCGTTGTCCGCCTCGCGCAGCATGTCCCTGGTGGAGCGGCCCGGGGGGTGGTGCTGCATCTCCGGGTGGGGCACGGCGCCGCTGGGCGGGCTCTGGTTGACCCACACCATGGTGCACACGCCGCCCGCCTCGCCCATGCGCAGCGACGACGAGTTGAAGTGGGTGACGAACTTTCCGTTGGCGGCGATGCTCAGCGGCTTGTCGTCGGGGATGATGATGGTCGGCGGCGCCACGTGGTGGCCGTTGATGTAGGCGTCGGCGTAGCCGTTGGGCTTGTAGGCCGGCGGGATGGGGCTCCAGCGCCCGGTGGCGCCGCCGCCGCTGTCGCGGCGGCGCTTGCGGCCGCGGCTCAGGTCCAGCTCGCCGCCGCCGTCGAAGACGCTGCCGCGGCTCACCTCCTTGTGCAGCGCGGCGTCGCGGCGCATGTCGTCCAGGCTGCTCAGGTGGTGATCCTTCATCTGCGAGATGATGGAGCTGGTGGACAGGCGGCGGCTGGCGCCGCCGTCCGAGTCCAGGCCCTCCGGCGACGGCAGCGGCATGGCGGCGCCCACCGGCGGCGACGGCGAGGTGTCCGACACCGCCTTGGGCGAGCAGTCCGAGTGGCTGCGCCGCAGCGTGTCCACGCTGGCGCTGCTGTCCGGCGACGAGTTGTTGGCCTCCAGGAAACTGTCCGCATCGCTGCTGCAGCGGGAGTCCACCTTGCGCCGCTTGAGTTTCAGGTCTTGAAACAGGCTCATTTTACAGCTCAGATCGAATGTTAGGACCATACTTCCTGCAATGGACAAAGACAACGGCGGTTAGTGAATGGCCTCGAGGGATGGGCACAACATCAGCCCGAAACTATCTGATGCAACGGAAAATGACTTTTTCCAAATGAGAACATGGAAAAGGACAGTCGAGGGTTGGCGTGGAAGCAACGATAACACACAACCTCACAGTAAGATTGGTGAAAGACAAATGAAAATGACGAGGTTCCAGCTGGATTGTCCAGCTATTTAAATAAAATACAGTCAAACCAAGAACTGATTGGACTGGGTCAAATGTGCCGACCAATAAGGTCCAAGCACGTGTTGGCGATTGATTTAGCCTAGTTGAGTACAATCACGTGCCACGTGCCAACTTTCACCGACTGAAGACGCATGGAAGCGCTAATCGACAAGTCAAATCTCTCTGATTGATTGTCCTTCAGTTCCATCACTTCTTGGTTCTACTATAGCTCGCATCGCATATTTATTGTGGTAATGCTAAGTCTGCGCTTTGAAAGCTGATAACTTTTGATCGGATCGATTAATCAAATTTCTGAGACCTTATTACACGCCAACCTGGCGAGATCTTTGACATGAGCTCTAAACCAATATTTTTGGTCCAGTGTTTTTTTTTGTTCATGTTTTCATATTCTTGCCTACATCTTCCAAAGGACAGCTTTAAGCTGCCAGAAATTCGATTTTACAATGATTATGGTGTCCACCCTGATGCGGTGGCAGTTACCGATTTGATTGGGTTGATGGGATACACCCCCCTACCACACGGTACTCGCATACTGATTGTATTCGGTACTGATTTGAATTGAAAATTGAAAACAATGTAAGCGACACTATAGAAGCACACGGAGTACTTTTTGGACATTTCGTTATATGCTCTCCACTTTGGCTGCTGTATTTTCTTGATCTACATTCCCACAATGTCACACATACATGATGAGGATACGTCATGCCGTCTCTAAAGGCTCATCTCTGAACCCGCAAATTCACAAAAATTCAATTAGTGAGATTGTGAGAGGGTTGATCAAGAAAATATATATCATGAAGAGCATATAATACAATGTACAAAAAGTACTCACGTGTGCTTCTAATGACGCTTACCACGTTTAGTGCCGAAGAAACAGAATCGCAACTGGAGCAAAGGCCTTTTTTTAGCAGACAGTGCTATGCTCCCCCTTAGAACAATTGAGTCAAATAACAGTGTAAGCTGTACCTGCTGTCATACAACCACCGCAAGAGCAACCAAATCAATCCTCAATTCCCGAACGAACGTTTCATGAGCGTTAGCTATCACATACACTTGCACTTCAGGACTGACCATTTTGTAAAGGGCGACGAACATCAGCCTTTTTTTTTTTATTGTAATTGCGAAGTCGGTTTTAGAACAGGCAACTGGTTCGCTCGGTGTTTGGTATACAGCGCTAAACTAGGTCAAAATCTGATGCATTTGTGCGGTGAAAATGATGATCAGATTGGCTGCTTGAGCTAAACTCGGCCAATGACGTTGCGGGAAAAGTGAGGCGAACAATGAGGAGCATAACTACTGTTTATACTTGGGAATTAAGGCCTGGTCGAATAAGCCTCCTGTTTATCTTTTTGATAAACCTTGCAACTTTGTACATGTAGTTGTGGCATATGTGCTGGCTTAAAAATTGACATTGCAGCCTTTGCAGGTGAGGTCCTCAATGGCGGCGTATGCTCATGGAGCAGTTGGTAAATCGTGTAGTATGTTCGTTATCAGTGCAGGGGCCTTATCGCCCTGTCGTAAAAGACAAAAGTAACTACGAAATGGAACAGATGTCGTTTGATCAGCAGCGGACACCTGCTGTCCTTAGAAAGTTAATGCTTTAACTCTTACTTTCCATGAATGAGCGTGGGTTCATTTGTGCTCAATAAGGTTTCTGATAATGTCAAGTGCGTGGCCTGCAACTTGGACAGTGGCCGATTTTGAGTCTAACCTCGATTTTGGCGATAACCCCCTTTTAATGTTTCTTGTCTGAATATCGCAACGCTATTAAAAAAATAGGTTTCGATCGTTGGGGTCAAACTGTTGCAGTCATGATTCCCTAAACTTGACATTTGCTTCATAAAAGGTGTCAAACATTATAATTTTTAATTCGACAAACACACCCATTCAGTCAGTAATCGGCATAACGTTTAATGTTTGCCCAAAAAGGGAAAAAATAGTATTTTTAAAGCATTTCTCATCCTAAACTATTGGCTATTATATAATGTACCATGTTTCATGGGTGGGGGAATTGATGGACGACCCTTGCCACCATTGTGCCGTAAGAGATCAATGCCCTTTGGCGCCAAGTGGCCCTACTTTCACGATTTATTACCGACGATAAATAACATATCGTCGCCGTATTAATACTCAACTGGAGTACTTTCCGAAAAATAAAAATTGATGGCACAAGAGATGTGCATATCAATGACGCTGGGGTCGAACCCTCACGTAAAATCAATAACCAAATGTCGACCTAAGGCGCTATAAGACCTCCAGGTTTATTTCCGGCTTAAAGCTGGCCTGTTATGACTCCATGGCAGATTTCTGGTCAACAAAGAAATTGAAAGTTTTACGACTTTTGGGCCTTTAGGCAGCTCATTAAGGCTGGCCCAGTTAGGATTTCAGGTTAATAGGGATTTACGAAGAGGGAAAGCATCATCATGAACCTAACAACGAAAAGCATTGGCTTAGAAGGAAAAGTTATCCTCTCTCCTCTGTGCTCCCTTGTACGTCCAGTATTATTATTAAAGTAAATCTTGGGTTGTTCAAAATAATGGAAATACTTGTTAAAGATGCATGAAGTGTATTTTGTTTATGTACAGTAAACAAAATCACATTATATCTTTAGCAATAAGACAGACTGAGAAATGAAAAAGAAAGAAAAAGAATAGAAACTAAACATTCAAAGTGAGTATCAAGTTTTGAACCGTCTGAAACTTTTATACCATTAGTTTATAAGCAACATACAGTATTTTGGAGATGGTTGGTAGGAAATTACGGGATTCTGTACGAAACTTCACCGTTTATAACGTTTCCAGTACGTACATCGAATTCTACAGTATTGTCTACTATTCCGCCGCAGTCTAGTAATGTGTGAATTAGCAGCGAGAAATTTAATGTTACAATGATGATGGTGTCCACCAGAATGCGGTGACAGATACCGATTGGATTGGATTAGGTTGGTGGATTACACCCCCTATGGTATTCACATACTGGTTGTAGGGTACTGGGTTGAACTTTAATGTCGTGAATTCGGGTACGCATCAGAATACACTTTCGCAAAGTGGTCGTTATAGAAAGGTTTCGCTAGTAATGTCTAGTAATGTGTGAATTAGCAGCGAGAAATTTAATGTTACAATGATGATGGTGTCCACCCGAATGCGGTGACAGATGCCGATTGGATTGGATTGGATTAGGTTGATGGATTACACCCCCATTGGCATTCACATACTGATTGTAGGGTACTAAGTTGAACTTTAATGTCGTGAATTCAGGTACACATCAGAATACACTTTCGCGAAGTGGTCGTTATAGAAAGGTTTCGCTGTATTCGGCAACTGAATCGTGAAATAATAATAAAAAAATCAGACGTCCGAGCTGCCTGACCCCTGCCTCTTCCATCAAAGCTCGATTTTAGTGAACCCCTTTAACGTTTGCAGCGCCCCCTAGCTAGCTCCAACTTTGCGACGGAGCCTCGCGGAGGCCGCTGCATCGATCGTCGGCTTCGTTCATTGACGGGCGGCTCGGCTGGCGTACGTCGCCGGCCGGCTTCTCGGTTCGGCGTCCGTAGTCGCGCACGCGGCGAGGTGAACGACCGACCGGCGAACGTGCTTTAGTACACGAAGTAGTGGATCGAAGCCAATGTTGTGTGGCCTACTTTGGCTCAATCGGAAAGCTGATATTAACAACAACAAAAAAAAGGAAAATGACTGAAGATAGCGCCGAGCCAAGTGCAGTGCAAACAGCCGTTGAACCCGTCTTTCGCAGCCGAAAGATAACAACTCTTTCGAGTGAACGCACTGGCGTAGGTGGCGCTGCGGGCTGCTGGTGACGTCTTTCGCAGCCATCTTTAGATGTTGAACTGCGTCAGAAAATCCTCGTAGAAAGACGATAAAAGCACAACTCAATATATGTGAATGTATTGACATTATTGAATGTACTGACGAATGTATTGACGCCATTTTTAGCTTTGTCCAAAAGTTCGAAATTGGACAACATATTAGGGTGTCATAGATAAGGGTGTCTAGTGAATTTGGTATTGTGAATTGTGCGACTTGTCAATGCCTTTTCCATGACTTTAAAAAGCTTTTCAGTGACTATTACGATGGACGTGAAGTTTTCTGATCACAAAATCTTGATTTTCATACACTCCCTCCCAAGTGTGGACAAGTAGATGTGTCTTTAAGACGTTGTGCGTGATATCTTCAATTTGGTTGAAATGCATTCTACCAAACCTTTGCCTTTGCCTGAACGTTAGTTCAAAGGGCAACTTTACATGATCTAGTTAGATAACCTCAAAAATTCAAATTTGTACTCAGTAACTGAAAAGCGATGCATTGTCCTTAAATGTTCATTGGTATGATATGATAAACAACCATTCAAGCAAAAAAGTCTGCCATTGCCTGAATAACAATTCCAAAGGGCAAATGTACATGTACATGTTGTAGTCACAATCACAGGCAGAAATTCCATAACCTTGATGGACATTTCATGAGGTTTGGTTACTTTGTCCGGTAGATATCATGTAGATGGCGTTGATGAGCGTTTGGACTCCCATGGGGTTCCAGAGCTCGGGTTCACACTGTCGAAGTCCAGTTAATTAATTCAGGCGTAGCTCCACAGCTCTGGCCAAATCGTGTTCAGCTTTTCTGGTCTCGCCTTGCTGTAGGCAAGGCAACCGGGCAGCCATTAAACCCGTTATATATTTTCCTTTTTTTTTTTTTTATTTCGTTTCCCCTCTACCAAACGAGTTCATTGGCATCCCGTTCGGTGGCGTCCAACCACCCGTGGTTATGTGTGTTAACGGGGAAGAGGGATGCGAATGGAAGTAACGTTCCCACCTATTGGGAACAATGAACCTGGGAGGTTTTCCACGGCGTATTGTTAACCCTGTTATCGATGTGTGACAGCAGCTGGCTAACCAACGGTTTAGCTCGTTTTTGTTGAACGAGATTAGTCATCGGCGCTTATCGACGAATGTCGGCCACGAGCAAGCTGAGCACGAACGACCACTCGAGTACGAGCTGACCCGTTTGGTGATGGACGGGTTGCGATAGTCATCACCATGCCAACCATCTCGGGGGAGGGTAAACATTCCACGAAACTGGCCGTTTCCAGATAACAGTACTTTTAACGTGCCCTGGCCTTTCTAAGTGGGCGACGGAAGCGTTCTGACGGCGTTTTCCGCTTACCAGGTGGAATTTGGGCACGGATCGTATCTTCATGGTGACCTATGACCCCACACCTTCAGTTTGATACCCCACATGAGGGGGTTACGCCGGACACCCAGGGAGAAGTACACTGACATAACTAGGACAAATCGAAGTTCTTGGAGTGCCGGAAAACGATGCCCAATGATGAACGTAGGCTGGCGCGTATCGAATTTCATGCGCAAAAACAGATTTTTAAATTATAAAAGTGGTTTCATTGCAATGAAAATATGATACAATTGTAAGCTTGGAATGAGTGGTGAAAGAAAGTGATGCGATGGCGTCACGCGTGAAATTGAGCGAAAAACTGGGGCATTGCGTCTGGCCAGAAGCGAGGAAAGTGAAGAAAGTTGTCTTCCTGGCTGGAAAATCTTTTTTGAAATACAGTAGGAAATTGGTTTATTTTGTTTTCTACACGTGGGAAATTTGCGTTTCATTTAGCGATAATCTCACAATCTGAAACCCATAATTCGACGATTTAAAATGTTATCACAGCCGTGTATCTGAGCGAACCACCCCACTGGAAATCGTGATTTGACAAGGCTCATTAATCGGTCATTAAGCGAATGGATTATCTGCAAATCTCATGGTTTGACGAGATGGGAAACGCGTGAAAAGCAGCACGCTGACGTTTAATTCATTTTTTCATTCAGTTTTGTTGACATGAATGGTCATTCACCCAATCGTTTCATTGATCAGGCTTTACCTCCTATAACATAAACCGACTACCGTTTCATGAAGCGTCGTTTCGAGTTCATGTTTCACGCGTATCTGAAGGTCTAGGAAATCAATTTTTTACGCCAACTTGATAACGGTTAGAATTTGCGATCAGTGACAGGTTGTGACCTCCTCTGGATTAATTTTAATGACCATTTTTAATTTAATTTTCGATTAAATTACCAACACGGCGTATTTTTTTTACACGAAAGATATTGACTCCAACTTCGATCATTGAGTTAAAAATAAATTTCCCTGATTTCCAGGTCTTATACCTTCAATTTCCATTTTTTTCATTAATAAAGGCACCTGCTAATGAAGCATTTTTAACAAGTATTGTACGAGTACTAACTAAATATTCAATTGATTTACACAGGATTGCCCCTGGCCTGAAAAACAGTGACTTAGTTAAAAAGTCAGGGAAATTACCATTATATCATACATGTATTTCATTTCGCATAATGTAGTAATTATTTTGCATCTAACAAAGTAAGTACAATGTAGGTAATAAACAAATGATATAACGACCAAAAACAAAGTCATTCGAAGCAAAAAAATTAGGCATCAATAATGAAATGCTTGTCAAATTTAAATCAAAATGTGCTGGTTCCTCATGAAAATCTTTGTTACATTTTGCCACAATTTTGGCCAAGGAAATGTTCTAAAAATTGGAGGTTGAAAATGTCATTAATGTGCATGGGGTAACCTTGATTGACCCCCCAAACTTTCCAACTTCTGTAGCTTAGCAGGGAAGCCTGCATGCGCTATGAGGCTTCTGGAACTTTTGATGCTATAGAAATTCAATATTTTTAATGCTAATCTAGGGGAAAGTCATTCGGAGCGTTTCTAAATTCTGAGGGACGAGTGGGGCTGTTGAAAACAAGCTAAAGCCGCTTTGAGCATACCTTTTGAAAGATGCTCTTTGAGCGTAGGTAGCTCCTTTTTTCGTCGTTTTTTTGCACGCAAATCGTGAGTATGGCAAACGGCAGACATGGAGTCATTGCACCCGGAAGGGATAGGCCTGCGATTAACCTAGATATTGAACAATTTTATTCCACGCGTTTCGCTATAACGATGTTTGTCGCCGAGCTTCCACCAATGACAGGTCGGTAAACAAAAGGCAGAATGGAAAAAAATAAATTCGATTCTGCGTCTTTTGGAGTGAGCGCCATTGTCACGGTTCCCCCCACCCCCGCCGGTCGATGACGCCCCCGTCCAAAGGTCAGCCTCGACAACGATGCAGGGGGCGCTGCCAACTGTTCGCTAATAGTTGTTGACAGGGAAAGTGGTACCAGCACTAGACAGTGTTTACCCTATACTAATCCGCCATTGCAACGTGGGTGCCAGCTACTGATTGCAAACTGGTGACATTTGTTTGGTAACAAACTGAATAATTTGGCTACCACTATGACCAGATGTACAGAAAATGAGTAACAGGGCTCCTGGATAACCTGGAAATGTCAAGGAAATTGAACAAGCTGGACGTTTCTGGGAAATGCAACGGGGCATGAGATGCAATCTTGTTGAAGAAATCAATAATAAAATTGTCAATAAAAACTGAATTTGCTATACGTATACGAAAATTTGCACCATCTCCTGTTTATCATAGCAAGCAATACATACATTATAACAAGCATTGCATTAGCGTATGTCATATTGCTGCATTTTCAGACGTCAGGGTGTCAGGAAAATTTGTTTTAAAATCAGGAACCCTGCATAAGTTTAGTAATGCAGGTATCATCTCTCAAAGATTTTAAGTCAATTTTGACTTTAAATAATCATATCATATAAATCATATATGTAAAGTCGTTATAATGACTTTGCATAAACTTTCATATGAAAACAGGAAATTTAAATATGTTTTCA
Source organism: Cylindroiulus punctatus (assembly GCA_034695085.1). NCBI lineage: Eukaryota > Metazoa > Arthropoda > Diplopoda > Julida > Julidae > Cylindroiulus > Cylindroiulus punctatus. The sequence continues at coordinate 24,643 of JAQFYZ010000971.1, forward strand.
CAACGTCATTATCAATTTCTGTCCCAGAATTGATTGCCATCTCTTGAAAAACTAGCCCAATAGTTAGCAAATATTCATCGGTTGAATTTCATTGACTATTTCAAAGTAAATCTATTTGCCATGACTCTCCCACATCTTGCCGATTCCCTTGACAATTTAGCTATTTTACAAAATAACTTTTTCTAGGCCAAATAACTGCAAACAAAGGGAAAAGTTAGCATTAAAAATAGATGTTACCCCAACGAATTATTCCAGTTGTAAAAAATCGAATTGTGTAAATTACTCATTTATGCACACAGCCTATTTGACCATTGCTTGTATTCTATTTTTTAACGACTACTAGTATGTTGGTGCAGGATGCATTACAGCGGGCACATAAATTGGCCGCATTCGCCAGTCTTTTGTTCACTTTAAAACGGTATTGTGTCGAGGAATTTCCAAATTACCGAATTTCCGCTTCCGGTTTCCCTAATAGCCTCCGCGCAGAATTGCGGATTTTCATTAGGCGTGGGCATGCTTGCGTGTTCACCTCTTAAATTCAACTTTTTTTATGACATTGTTTCACAAGCAAAAGGTCCGTTGCCAGTATTGTTTCACATGCCGATGACGTCGTACTGGCCACGCCCTTTGGCAAGTACAAAAATTGGAGAAAATTAGCAGAAAGTTAGGGAACCACATATCGCAGCATGAACAAATTAGGAAATTTGACGAAGCTACAGTTAGTGTCGCCAATAGACATAAGATATATTTGGAATTTTGTATCTGATTTTTGGACGCCATTTTGGGACGAAACATGGCGTCCAAAATTGACCAACCTCTGGTAATCCAGGGCCTATAATTTGACCTTTCCAAAAGCGCCCCCTTGTTTCCCTTACCCGCACAGCATCCTAATGGTGGGGACGGATGATGCTCTTTAAACCTCGTGGTTCCCCTTTAGGGGTGCACTAGAGGGGTTCATTGAACCCCGGGTTCGCTGCAAGGTCTAGCGCATAGAAATTCGCGATTATCGCACGAGGATGACAGCCATAACCTTCGTTTACGACAAGCGATGAAATGGAGAGCGAACACTCCAAAGGTCATCCGTCCCATAAATCGGGGCTGGGGTCACGGGGGTCACCGGCTTTTTTTAGCCCCACCTGATCCATCGATCCGAAAAAAGCAATGAATGACTTAATGGAGAGGGGGCGGGACCACGTGACGCTCGGGTTAACGACCTCCCAAGACGCGTGCCAAATTGGGACTCGAAAAAACGATCGACTACTTCGGCCAGATGCTCGTTGCTATCGATTATCACCCCTTTGAGAGTGACGTCACGAATCGCTCTTTTTATTGCGCTGCGGAAACCCCCTCGTGATCATGTCCCATAAAATGTCGCTTCAGACACATGGGGACATTCTGTTCAGACACTCTGTAAATTATTGGAAGGGAAATTCGATTTTTACAATGATTTGTTTTCGCCACTAGCATGTAATGTTTGTTTTAATGCTCTAATTGCGCACAAAATGCATGTCCTTCTATCCGAGGAACAACCGGCTACAACCAATTAGATTCAGTTTATAGATTAGTTTTTCCAGTCAAGATCGCTGGCTTGATTGGCGGAAATGACATGGCAAGATTAATTGCAAACAGGCATTCCATTGGTCCATTTGAATTCCCCAGTTTCTTCCTTCCTTGGACGGACTATAGTAGACGAGAATGACATACAATATGCCATTGCTGACGGCTTTTATCCTTTTTGTTGTCATTATTTTCGTGTTTGTGCGTTTTATTTCCTTTTTTGTGGGTTTTATGTTTATTCTGAGCTAACCTAACATAAACTAACATAACCTAATACACCTAATAACATAAACATAACCTAAAAATGGAATTTTTTGATTGGGCAGCATTTCACCGCAGGCAATCACTGCAAGCTCCTGTGTCGTGCGGAGAAAATCACTTCCTTTTTTCGAAGGGGCAAAATACAGGGAATGTAATGTACTGTGGTATGGATGTGCCTATATATGGGTTGGCGCCATTGTCCACATGGTGGCAGGGGGCATGGCGAAAACCTGTAGAAGCAAATATTAATGATAATATGAAAATATTATATCATTAATATGCAACTGTACAAGTATATACGAATAGCAAGCGTAGCAAAGAAGGCTTCTTGTTGGTCATGGCAAAATACTAAAAGGTCAGGGAAAAACTCGTGGTGTCAGGTAATTTCTTGCTAAAAGTCATGGGATGACTGCTGTTTTAACTAACATGGACATCGGTCAAATACATGTAGGTGAGGTCGGGTCAAGCGTCTGAAAACCGATAATGTTAAAGGTATCTTGGACCACGGGTGAACACCTCCTTATCGTTAATTTCATAAATCACTCGGGTTTCTGTTTGCGAATTAACGACGCTCTGCTTTCGATTCCCAAATCTTATCTTCGAGCCTTGTAATCCGAAATGGCGGAGCGATTTTATCCCTTTTGGCAAACAGTTTCCGACATTTTGGGGTCGATTTTGTTGAATCAATATTTGGCCCCAGGTGGACCCATTGTTAAAGGCCACGGCAAATTCGCCGAAATTCGTTGATAAGGGTGGTACATGCGAAATCGCACGATAGTCACATCACCAAGATTCTCCAAGACCTTGCGCAAGATTCATGACTATTCCGAGTCTGAATCTCCCTTACACAACCCGATTTCTGACCTACATCAGCGCTCCAACAGGAAGCGGAACCGGCGACCAAGATGGCCGCCGTGTTTGTTTTTCTAGCTGTCCCCGTGACGTCACCAGCAGATGGCGCTCCGCTAAGCGGCCTTCTGCGCCCATTGCACTGACGCTTGTTTATTGAAGTAGAGCATTGGCGTAATCCAGAGTTTGTTTTGTTTTCGTTCGAATTCTGCCATCCGTCAATAGCCGAAGCGCCGTTGCGCGTAGGCGGAGGTGCAATTCGAATAATCGATAAAAATAGCGTCGTGCGGCGAGGTGAACGACCGGAGTTGAACTAATTCCGCGCCGGATCCAGCAGCGGATCTCCCAGCCTGGGCACCCCCTGGATTGGGCTTTCCCGGAAAACGCCACCTTTGACGCCATTTCCGGTTTTCAGAATCTGCGTAATTGAGATCCAATGTCTCGGCGAGGTGCTTCAACAGCCCATAATGGTCGAATTCCTCGAACTCGTTTGCACTATATTTAGCAAGGCACGGCTTCACGAAATTCACGGGCGCCATTACGGAGGTTAATGGCGTCATCAGTCAGTCACTTTCCGGGCGCCGAGGGCGTTAACACGTTTTCAAATCTGAATTTCACATAAATCTTTCTCCGTGCGCGTATTTATAGGCTGCGCGGACTCTGCATGAATGAAAGTCTCAAGTTTTAGGAAGAAATGCTTGAGCGTCGTTATTTTTAGCGTTTCGGTTTCTCCGCTGCAAGGCGCGGCGCAGGCTGGGACTCCCATAATTCCCCGCGGTATTTCTCGGTCAGTATCAGGAACTGCCTGGACATCATGGTACTCTAACTGACCGCCACGAGCCGTTCTATGTCATAAAAGCATCGAAACTGGGAAATACATGGAGTGCTGCTCATGGCGCAATTAAAAGTGGTTTTTCTATAGGACGCTACCATGGAGTGCCTGCCACGAACGCAGGCTGCAAAAAATCCCATCGATGTGGGTTGCGTAAAAGCGGAAATTTCCGAACGTGCTGGATTTGGTTTATTGCCTCTTAATGGCTGTCGCCAAACTGGATCCACTCGGGCGACGTAATTAATGGATTGTTCCGAACAGACTTGTTCTCTATAAAATGGGGCGATTAATTTGGCGCGGAAACAAACAACCCCACGCTCGGATTTAGGACGAACTTGCGTAATCCGGCAGACGTGCTAAAACTGGTAATAGGCCCCAGTCGTCCTGACACTCGGAACAGTGATTTGGAACGACGGTGCTTAACTCGGTAGGGGTTTTTCGAAGAAATGAAACCGAGGGCATTGACCCCAGAGTTCGAGGGTGTGCAGAAAATTTCAGAATTTAACTCGAAAATATAATGGCTCCATCACTTACATGTACATGTACATGTACATGAAATCAGTGTTCAGTTCTGATGAACGTACACTGTACAGTAGAACCTGCATAAAATAATATTCTTGGAAATGGTGATAAAAATTGTATTCGTGATATTATTTGCGACAGGTTCAATTGCAGACATGCAATGCAGCTGCGAAATAGAGGATTTCCCTTTTTTTTTCAATCCAAGATGAGTCACTAGCTAAGCTATTAGGTACCATTTTTACTATACAGTGTATGTGCACGGGGATTATCTGTATTGCTTTGCTGCATTGGGTAGTAATTGCTTAGGCCAACATCAGAAAAATTGCCTGTAAATGTTCAAAGCACACGACAATGATTGATCCTGTCCATATACTGTATAGCGCTTTGTCAATACAAAAAGGATCATCCACGTGCTTATGTAAAGTGGCTTGAGGAAAATCACAAGATCAGGGTCTTTTCTGTCATGTTTGATATTTCTTGCAGTTCAATTGTTGATATTCCCTCACAAAATCATTGGGGCCAATAAAAAATATTGAATATCACTTTAGGGAGGTTATTTTATACATGGGTCCCAAGTCGGGACGGACATCTTTTATTAGTTTAGAGAGGATAACTTAAGACAGGTTCTACTGCAATAACGTTTTCATTTCCCCCTAGGTCCAATCTTCCCAGTGGTTCACGAAAAACTTGACATTTCAACGCGCTTATTAGAACGGGGTATAAACGGGTTTTTCCCTTAGCCCCCTGGTGCCGTTGCACGTAACTGTCAATGAATGCTCGCTTCCTTATTGACATTAAAAGGCCAAACTGGTTTGGAGGTAGCCCACTGACTCGTTGATCCGGTCAGTTTTTTACTGCCTGCCCAGGAGGTGCCACCATTGTTCAAACTACTTTTCCCCACTGACACACTATCGAGAATCCCCCCAGGTGGG